>JASDQU010263558.1:9072-19912 GCA_032191745.1 Picea mariana | reverse complement strand
AATATTTGTTTGGACAATGTCGGACTTAAAATAATTATTAAATGGTTAATTTTTATTAATTATAAAATCTCCTTAAAATTCTAAGCCTAGTTTAAAATTTTGAGCCTAAGCCTAAAGTGGGTAAGAAGACTTGATCCGGATTTTATGAGCAGAACGAAATGAATACATATTATTAAAATATGATTAACACAGAATAATAGAGATACAATAAAACTGATTTTCTATTCAATAACGAAATAAGCTGAAACTGTAAAATGCAGCGAAAAACAATCTTGCTGGAATGGTGGTGACTTATCTCTGAGAAGAGATGTGATGGCTGTGCTCATTCACAAGAAGATGATTACAATGAGGCTCTGAAGGAATTTTTACAATAAAAAGGAATTTCAAAAACCCTAGACATCCAAAAACCTAACCCTAGGATATGAAGCGTCAAAAGTCATGTGGGCCCTGTTTGGGTAAGTCAGTACATCAACTTCTTGGGGTCGTAACGTTTGCATACGATATCCATTTTAGGTGCATGATAGCCCATTGGAAAGGTATCATCGAGGAAATTCATTTTGGGGGCTCAATCATGCCTTCATATATCAATGAGAATCCCTATCCTAAAAAACCTTCATTTAGGCCCTCAAAATGGCCCCGAAAGTTAAAACTGCTAAAATAGTAAATTGCCAAAATTGCCAGAAAACTGTTTTGAGCGAGTTGGAAAAGGTGGGTGGCCACCGATATCCACCTGGATCAATCCTCCCTCCTTAGGAAGAAATGGTCTCCATTGCGTTGAGTTCCCCCATGAGATGAGGAAATTTCTGCTGAATTTGGCCTCGGGTGAGCCACTTGCCTTGGTGCAGAAGCAACCCAGCTTTGACGACTCGTTAAAGCTGGATCCTTTGTTGTCTAGTGCCCTTGATCTGTGTGTCCACAATCTAATCACTATATGCCTATTGCATGCAGTAAGGGTTGAGCTCTGTTGGTATCAACTGCTCTGCTATCTCTGAGGTGTCCAATAATGGTGGGAAATATGGCTGAAGAAGAGCCACGTTGAAGACTAGGTGCAGGCCAAGGAAAGGGGGAATGTTGAGCTCAAAAGCATTGTCACCCATAGCCTTGGTGATGGTGTACGACTCATAATGGAGTGGGAAAAGCTTCTGATGGGGCCTTGTAAGGCGTTCTTTCTGCAAGTGCAACCAAACTTTGTCTCCCATCTGAAATGTGGCATCCAATGTTGATCATGGCGCTGCTTATACTTGGCATTAGACTTCTGTAGAATATCCTGAACCTGTTGGCGGATGTGTTGGATTCTCTCAATGAACCAGGTGGCTTTGTCAGCTTATGGTGGAACAGGAGTCGAATTGGCCAAGGTGGTCACCAGGGGCAGTGCAACATCCATGGGGCCCAATGGTTGGAATCCCAACACCACCTGAAAGGGGTTGTGGTCAGTTGAGCTATGCAAGGCTCGATTGTAGCTATGTTGGACATAGGTAAGACTCTCATCCCATGTGTGGGGGTGTTTTTAATTGTACATGCAAAGGATATGTACGATCATTCGATTGACGACCTTAGTTTGGCCATTTGTCTAGGGGTGGAAGGCAGTGGATTTGGTGAGCTTGGTATCCAGTAGTGACCAGAGGCCCGACCAGAATGTGCTGAGGAACTAACTGTCATGGTCTGAGATAATAGTTTGTGGGATCCCAAAATGTACCCATACTCGTTCAAATAAGAGCTTGGCAATGGCTTTTGCTATGATGTTCTTCTTGCAGGTGACTAGAATTGCCATCTTGGAAAAGCGATCAATAACCACAAAAACACATTCATTTCCCCTCTTGGTGGATGAGAGGCCCGACATGTAGTCCATTGATATGGATTCCCACGGCTTGTCAGGAGTAGGAAGAGAGGTGTACATGCCATGTTTCTTAGTGGCCGGTTTGGAAATAGCATAGGCGGTGTAGGACCTGATATACAGCTTGATGGCATCCTGTTGAAGTTTCGGTTAGTAGAAATGTTTCTGCATCACTTCCACTGTCTTTTCGACGTCAAAGTGTCCTGCCACCCGACTGTAGTGAGCTTCCCAAATCATCTTCTTGCGCTCGTTTGATGGAATAAAAAGATGTCCCAGATGACACAACAATCCATATTGAAGATGGAAATTAGTGACCACTGAGTTCGCGCCCAACATTTGGTAGGTGGTGGAGAAGTCAAGGTTTGTCTCATAGAGGTGGGGCCATCCAGAGGTTTCATGGCCGCAAGAGTCTAGCACCGTGGTGAGTGCCACGACTGGAGGTCGGCTGAGGCAATCATCAAATTGGTTGGTACTTCCTATTTTATACTTGATGTTGAGGTGGAACTGCTGTAAGTATGTGGACCACTTCTGATGGTGGTCATTCTACAATTTTCCTTGGGTCTGCATGAACTATAGTGTCTTGTTATTAGTGTGGATGACTGTCTCCTTCCCAATAATGTAATGTCTCCACTGGCGATAGGCTTGCACAATGGATTACATTTCTTTGTCGTAAGTAGGGTACTTATGGACAACATCTGATAGTGTCTCACTATGATATGCCATGGGGTGGTCGTGTTGAGTGAGAATGACACCCACAACATAGTATGAAGCATCTTTCTCAATCTCAAAGGGATGTTGTAGGTCCAGTAATGAAAGTACCGGGGTTGAGCACAGACGATTCTTCAAGTCATCGAAGGCTTGTTGTTGGGACAGATCCCACAAAAAATTTTCCTTACCGCCACCCCTAGTCACTTGGCTCAGGGCCCATGCGATATGAGAGAATCCCAACATGAACATGTGATAGAAATTGATGAGGCCCAAGAAGCTTCGAAGTTCAGTGAGTTTTATTGGGGCTGGCCAGTCACGGATGACATGGATCTTGGCTGGATCCACATGCACACCATGTCGATCAATGATGTAGCTTAAGTAATGGGCCATGTCCATGCCGAAGGAGAATTTTTGCAAGTTTGCATATAGTTTGTGCTACCACAGGGTGTGAAAAACCTGCTGAATATGCTGCAAGTGTTCTKCCCAAGTCTTGTTGTAGATGAGGATGTCATCCAGATACACCACTACAAAAGTATTGGTGAAAGGTCATAGGATATCGTCCATCATCCTCATAAAATTTGCTGGAGCATTTATCAAACCAAATGGCATGACCAACCATTCAAAAAGACCTTCTTTTGACTTGAAGGCAGTTTTCCATACATCTATCTATTCTATTGGGACCTGGTGGTAGCAGACTTCAGATCAATATTACTGAAGTATTTGGCCCCTGTGAGCTGATCAAGGAGGTTGGCAATTTGGGGAATCGGGTACCGGTTTCAGATTGTGATTTTATTCAGGGCCCGATAATCAATGTAGAGTCGCCAGGTCCCATTTTTCTTCTGCACCAGCATGATTGGGCTCCCACAAGACGATGAGTTGGGACGTATGTGCCTCTTCTGGAGAATTTCTTGGATTTGCCTCTTGATCTCCTCATTTTCTAACAGAGAGTGATGGTAGACTGGCCCATTGGGTAGCAGTGCACCTGGGGTTAGATCGATGGGATGATTGACCTGGCATTGCAGAGGCACCCCGATAGGAGAGGAGAAGATATCTGAGTATTCTTCCACAACCTTATCCACTTGCTTATGTTGTGTGGAGAGATCGTTTGCAGAGGCCCTGGATGTGGTTGAGATCTTTCACTCACTCTGAGAGTGAATCACGAAGAAGACAAATCTCCCGGTCTAAGAGATGACCTTCCTTCATTGCTTGGCAGAGATCAAGTAAATAACACTAGGAGGGACTACCTTGGGTATCCTGTACAATTTCTTGTTCAAAGTAATAATAACACTACGAGGCCTAGATTCATATACAACATGACGTTTCCATAAATAAGGTTGGCCTAAAAGAACATTACAAACTTCGAAAGGAGAAACATCACACAATATGTCGTCTTTGAAGGGCTTGATGCTATATGACAATCAACACTGTTGGCTGACGTAGAGATCACTTCCTTGGCATAGCCATCCATGGTGTAGGGTTGTGGGTACAGTGTTGTCGGCAGGGCCAACCACTTGACGACCTCTACTAAGATGAGGTTCTTCTAGATATCACTATCAACGATGAAGTGCAACGGGGTGCCTTTTACCCACATTTGTGAATGGAAGAGGCGCTCGCCTTCTTCTGGCTCATCTGGTTCACCAGGTTGGAGCTTGGTGGTAGCAATGGTGGCACTAGTTTCCGCGTCAATGATCTGTCTTCCCCTTTCTGGTTCTGACTTAGAGTCATAACCCACATCTGATTCAGAGGCTTTCAATTCATCCACCAACGACTACTTTGAGCGACAGTCAACAGTGTTATGCCAAGGGATCTTATGGAAGTCGCACCACTTCCCGATATATTTTTTTGTCTTTCCGGTGTCCTTCTTTGCTTGCAGCTTGGATTGGTTGTCATGATATTGTCCATCTTTTCTCTGTCCTTTGTTCTGTGGGTTGGGGCCGCCCCTTCCTCTCTTTTTCCGTGAGGGGTTTCCAGGCCCAAATTGCCGCGTCTTTTGTTTGAGCTTCCGCTTGATTTTGACGACATATCGGTAGGTCGGGCCCAAGGACGAGATGTCCATAAATTCCATTTCAGTTTGGATGTATCTATGTAGAGAACCAAATGTCGCTCCGAATATTTGATACCCATCTTGGTGCGCAATGTATGGAAGATATTTGTGAACTCTGGCACTGCTTGGTCTCTTTCTTGCTACAATGTGGTCCATTTGGTATACAAGTCGTCATAACTTCCAACAGGGTAGTATTGTTCCTTAATAACATCCCTGAAGGATTCCCAGGTGGTCGTGACTGTAAATAATGAGGGCNTTTGTCTTTCCGGTGTCCTTCTTTGCTTGCGGCTTGGATTGGTTGTCATGATATTGTCCATCTTTGCTCTGTCCTTTGTTCTGTGGGTTGGGGCCGCCCCTTCCTCTCTTTTGCCGTGAGGGGTTTCCAGGCCCAAATTGCCGCGTCTTTTGTTTGAGCTTCCGCTTGATTTTGACGACATATCGGTAGGTCGGGCCCAAGGACGAGATGTCCATAAATTCCATTTCAGTCTGGATGTATCTATGTAGAGAACCAAATTTCGCTCCGAATATTTGATACCCATCTTGGTGCGCAATGTATGGAAGATATTTGTGAACTCTGGCACTGCTTGGTCTCTTTCTTGCTACAATGTGGTCCATTTGGTATACAAGTCGTCATAACTTCCGACAGGGTAGTATTGTTCCTTAATAACATCCCTGAAGGATTCCCAGGTGGCCGTGACTGTAAATAATGAGGGCTCCTCTGTTTCCTTTTGCTCACAGAAAGTTTCCCACCAATCTTTGACATGGGGAATGACTTTGAGAAGTGCAAAAGTAATATTTTCTCTGTTCGAAAAGTTATAGACAGAAAAATACCCTTCTAGTAGATTCAACCACTTGTCTACAACATTTGCATCTATCTAGCCTTCAAATATAGGAATATCGAAGTTGATTTGTACCTTGAAGGGGGCGACACCTCCGTTTGAGAAAGATGCGTTGCCTGTTGGTAGTCGCCGAAGGATTTGCGCGAAACTATCCATCATTTCGTTCCTCTATTATGTGAGGGATTCCTCAAGAAACATTTTGAAAGGATTTCCTATCCCGTCATCTTTCTTTTCCCCTGCCATGAGAGTTCGCTTGGGTGTGTGAGGGATTTTGTCCTCAAGAGAAACTAGCTCCAGACCCAATTCTTTGTACCCTAACCTCGTTGGGGACATGCATTAAGACGACAAGGAGCATACTGCTCTGATACCGCTGATCCAAATTTTATGAGCATAATGAAATGAATACATGTTATTAAAATATGATTAACACAGAATAATAGAGATACGGTAAAATTGGTTTTCTATTCAATAATGAAATAAGTTGAAACTATAAAATGCAGCGGAAAACAAGCTTGCTGGAATGGTGGCGACTTATCTCTGAGAAGAGATGTGACAGCTGTGCTCATTCGCAAGAACATGATTACAATGAGGTTCTGAAGGCCTTTTCACAATAAATAGGAATGTAAAAAACCCTAGACATCCAAAAACCTAACCCTAGGAGATGAAGTGCCAAAAGTCATGTGGGCCCCATTTGCGTAAGTCAATACATCAACTTCTCGGGATCATAACCTTTGCATACGATATCCGTTTTAGGTGCATGATAGCCCGTAGGAAAGGTATCATCGAGGAGATTCATTTTGGGATCTTCCTGCACCTGGTTTGGCCAAAAACTGAGAAGAAACCACTCCATGGAATTTTTTCCCAATTTCTTTGTTGTCTTTGTTCGCCAAAATGCACTTGTGTGTGACTAACCAGGCTCACGAGCATTTCCCATGCCAAAACCCAGCTCTTGTAGCATCGTGAGTGCGTGGGTGAAATTGTCGCACTATTAGCGCTAGCCCCTACCCAACAAAATACTTGTTCACATGGGCTCCATGAGACCAAGTCCTAACGCTAGTTCGGACCCCAGGCGCTTAAGGTTAGACCTTGGTCATGTGGAATGGATGTGACATGGGGCGGGGGCTAAGCCTTGACCTCTTCCTCCCCTCGGACGAGCATTGGTGCAAACTTTTAAATTATTTAACATGTAATATGGTAAGAAACAAATGTGGGTGGGTTGGTAGCCCAACCATTGCCAAGTCTATACCATGCCTTGAGGTTGCGGGTTCGACTCCGTTGGAGTCCAATTTTTTTTTTGTAATAGAAACCAATCACGGGGTGCCACGTGGAGACCCCTGGTTGGGCCACGTGGCCCCCTTCTAGTTTCCCATATGATGACATGTGTCGACACAAGATTAATCCACAACCTCTACCACGTCATCAAATTCTCAGTCAACACCTGTACAGTCAACCACTACACAGTCACCAGTCCAGTCAGACCACCACGTGTCAGTACGGCCTGACACATCAACAGTACGACCCTGCCATATATCAGTATGGCCTGACACATCAACACCTCTGCCCAGTCAACAATACATGTACCCTACCACATGTCAGTACAGTTCCATGTCATCCGTACGATGTCACGTGTCAGTATGATGCCACGTCAACACCTCTTCCTAGTTAGCGATCCACATACCTTTCCATGTGTCAGTATGGTGCCACATCATCCATACGGTGCCATGTGTCAGTACAGTCGACCCAGTCAACAGTACGGTCCTGCCACATCAGCCGTACAAAAATTCCACGTGTCAGTACGATCTGCCAAGTCAGTAGTATGAACCTGCCACGTCAGTAGTACATAACTGCCACATGTCAGTAATATTTTACCAATTAGTAGTACAACCCTGCCATGTCAGCAGTATAGAACTACCATGTGTTAGTACGATTTTCCAAGTCAGTAGTACGACCATGCCACATCAGCAGTACAAAACTGCCACATGTCAGTACGGTCTACCCAGTCACAAGTAAGACCCTGCCATGTCAACAGTACATAATTTCCATGTGTCATTACAGTCTGCCACATCAACAATACGACCCTACACATCATCTTGTACGGACTGTACAGACTGCACAATCATCATTTTTTCCTATTTGGCCAAATGAACAAAACACAATATCTCTCGCATACAACGTCCATTTTAACCCATTCAAGTTGCGTTGGGATAGTGGGGACGAGCCCTACGTAGCTGTCTGTTTTCAAGCAATTCCAATAAATTTGATTTTTGAGCATATTTTTGATCCCCTAGACCAGGTTAAGGAACCTTTGACCCTCTTCTAGCCCTCAGACAAAATGCGCAAGCTCTTGACTTCTTAGTAGTTGCTATTAAATGATTTATGTTATTTTTTCTTTTAAATGGATACAAAGTGAGAAAGTGGAACTGATATTGTATTGATCTTCTTGGGGGCGCTTAATGAAATTGTACATCCGCTTCTCCTTACACACTCCTAGAAGATATCCTTATTATGAAAATGAATAGTTAAGCTACTCGAGTTAGATTTGATTATGAGCTTGATTCATTATTCAATATGTGATACCCTCTTTCTCATGCACTTCCTTTATCACTGAAGATTTTAAGTGTGATGGAAGAATATGTTGTATCTGGAAAATTGATGATTAGGTGAGATTGATGATCTAGTTAATTGCGATTTATGTTGGAATGCTTCATGGTGGAATCATGGCAATGATAATGATGCATGTTTGTAGTAAATTGTCGCACCTTGAATAAATAGATGTATGCTTTTGTGCCTTGAAAATAAATGAAGTTGATTACTTTGCACCTTAACTTATATCACTGTATGATTGATTTAGTTATTAAATTCTTTTGCGCTTTGTAATTTTTGTGATGTGCGATTGGTTTTTAGAACACTATCACGTCATTGATTATCGTTGATGTTGTCGATTTAGCATAGTTAGTTGGACTTTATTGTGTTAGTGGGATGTAGAAACCTCCTTGTTCCTCAGAACAGTCGCCAACCCTTAGACCTTAAATGGTTAAAATCAATTGGAACCTGGGCTTGAGTGTTTCTTATGTGTCCTGGAGGTCTTAACTTTTCAGGGTAGGTTGGGCGGGTGGTATCTTTATGCCATATTTATGTTATCTTTATGATCTTTGTGTTATAATTTTGTTATCTCATGTTATCCATGTGTTCGCTAATGACTCTCTTTATGTGATGAGTTGAGTGATTAAAAGTATTGATGATTCYAGTTGATCGTGATGAGTTGATCTTGCGTTTCCATTCTTGATGCTCGTTGATTATGTGTCATTATTCGAATATTATGATGTGTTGATTATATGTCGTTACTAAATATGTTGATGCGTCAGTTACAACGTTATTTGATTATGATGATTATACGCTTGTGATTCCTTTAATTATGATGTCATTGATTTGTGTTGCTATGATTTATATTGTTGACGTTAATTTCCTAATGTTGATTTTTTTWTTTTTTTTTACCTTTTATGCTTTTCTTTCCTAGTCRTAAMRGAGGGGACGTTACAACTGTGGGTTAGTTTTTCATATCATAATTCTTCRAAATATTTTTCTCTCATCTGTCCAACTGATCCAAGTCTCATACTTAGCCCATGACTTTATGCTCATACTCCTACTTACATCCAATCCTTCATTGCCCGCGGTAATAATTGTCTCTCTTGTCACTCTTCCTAAGGATTATTAAATATAAATCTTATGGAAAATAACAAATAGTTAAAATATTAAAAGGGTTGTTATTAATGGTGACCTTCTCAAGACAATCTGCCATTAATTTAAATTTAATTCATATTAACCTTCTTCGAAAGAAGAGTATTGAGGTATATTATGGTAAAGGGTTTTTTCTTCGGTATTTACGTTCCAAACGACTATACATAATCCTCCAACTCCATTAAGCATGATGTTCAGAAGAAAGGATAGCTTCTATGGAGATTCCCTCAATACATTAAGATGAGAAGATAAAAAATTTCACTGGTCCATATCATACAAATATTACCCTACATTTCCACCAGTAGGAAGAAGTTCCAATGATATTTAGACATAAGGAATTGCCAAAGCATGTTGTGTTCCAAAGGTTTTTGATGCTAAAGAGCTAGTTATGTGGTGTATAGATAAGTTCGAAAAAAACCATAGGATTATTCAACTACAGGAAGAATCTCCAATTTCTCTGTCACCTTCAATTTTTAAGAAAATGTTTAGGCTACTAGAGCCAATGATGACTTTTAAAGGTGATGAATTCAAAATTTCCTAAAGGCTAAGAATGGTGGGTGGGATCTCTTGCAATAATATCTGGAAGATACGACAATACTGCTTGAATATTTATCAGCTAACCAAGTGAGTTTAATAAAATACCCTTACCAAGAAATGTCATGGCTCTTTTCTAGGTTATCTAGGAAAGAATCAACTGCAACCGTTCCTTGTTTAGCTCTGTATATTTTATACTTTTCTATTCATGAGAAAGTAGTCTTTGACTAGACGGAAATCATTTTTGGTGAAATATGTTTTCTATTATCAAACTTTAAGAATAACAGGAAGTTCTACATGTCGTATTTAATCTTTGATAACACATATTGCATGCTTTTGAAGGACTTCATTTATCCAAACAGGGAAATTGCAAAACTGACCTAGTTCATACATGGTACCCTGCCTTATGGAAGCAAAAGGCAGTGTATCATTTATACAAAGTTTACAATTCATTTGTTTCTTCTTTTAAGAAACTCATATTTGCATTCAGTACATCAAGAATTTCTTTAGAAGTGGAAACGTTTTTGGATAAAAGAGGAAGTTTCGAAGCAATGGACCATTACAACATTGTCATGATTTATTGTTCTCAAGAAATTCCTTTTTACCTTTCGTATTATGTACTAGACATGATATTTGTGATTGAAGTTTGTAAACAATACAGATTCTAGTTTCACTTCTTCCATGAAAGAGGGAAAATCAATATATTCCCCTACCATGGAAAATCGGTGAAATAATATTGAAGAATGCTGAGAACATTGATGAATATGAAGATCAATTTGATCAATTTGATTTAAAGGTGGTAGAATAAATTAAAGGGTTTGCCCCAAATTAATTGTTCATGAAACATATGATCTCTGTGGGTTACAGTGCTTCATATGCAAACACTTTTCTATTCGAAGAAGTGGAATACAAAGATAAAAACCTTGAGGCATTTCCTATAGTAGATATTGACGATGTTATTAGTACCAATGAACCACATGGACATCATGGAAGAATTTTTAATGAAAGGAGTATTTTTTCTCCTAATGTATCTCAGAGAAGCAACCCACAAAAAAATTTCCCAGTCAACAACACAAGAAAAAAATAAGTCTTCAGTCAATGATTCCGATGGTGGAGGAGATCAAAACCCTCCCAAGGGAAAAT
>JASDQU010263555.1:484-11632 GCA_032191745.1 Picea mariana | reverse complement strand
CCCCAATGGCTCATTATACCAGCCAAGCTACCATCTGACATCCCTAAATTTGATGGAAAAGTGGGAGAGGACCCGAACAATCACGTCATGACTTTTCACTTCTAGTGCTCATCCAACTCCTTGATGGATGACTCTATTTGTTTATGCCTTTTTCAATGAACTCTCACGAGTTTTTCTGTGAAGTGGTATATAGAATTACCACGAGGTTCTTCATCGACTTCAACACCCTCGCTATGGATTTCCTCACCCACTCCCAGTTACCCATCTATTATGAAACAGAGATGGATATTTTTAGTTCTTTCAATCAAAACAAAGCCACTCATATCGTTGATCACATTCATGAGTGGCGACGAAGACGATGTCTCATCAAACTCAAACTTCCCGATCAACTACTAGCAGAGTGGTTCATGAAATCATTTGTGAATGACATTGGTCGTGACATCGCCATGGGTGGAGTTGTCACGGAAGAACATGCCATTAGTTGTTCTCAATACCTTGACCTTGTTTACTCACAAACGGGTACTCTTTATGACTTACTCCCTAATGCACCTCGTCCTTCCACTTCCGCCACTTCAACTACTCCCACTGCTTCTCATGCAACTAACGGTGTGATTGACACTTTCCATGCCCAACCACATTTCGCCTCAAGAAACAACCCCAAATCCACTTCTTATAATGTTCAAAATGCTCCGTCTCCTACCCCTCCCACCGGCAAGACTTCTGAGGTTAATGCTGTTCAATCTACCCCTGCCGGTAAAAACAAATCCAGAAAAGGAAAGGGTAAGAATAAGGAGGACAAAAATACTTCACAAGCAGAAAGAACCAAAACTCCACCTGTTGATGATAGGGATAAGCGCAAACCCTGATACCCTTTTCTTATCTGTGGTGATGATCAATACATGAAGGATTGTCCATGATGAGCCGAGGTAACTAAGTTCCTTCAAGGGGTCTCGAAACCACCCACTCCGGCGGTTTTGTCACAACCCTTCCCTTCTCAACAACAGGCCCAATTGGTCGTTCACGACCAACCATCCCCCTCCACTACATCTTACGTCTTAATGTGTACCGGTGATTCAAAGCAAAGTGACATCACACTTACCACTCAAACCAAAGATTCTTCCCCCTCTAAAGAGAAGGTTGATGTTATACCTCCTGCATTGGTCCAACCATCTCCCACGACTCCACCTACCAATGGTCCTCTTCATCTCAAACAACTAAGCCTTGACACAGTTCTTCGCCCTCCTCCAAAGGGCGTCGTTCGAAAATTGGCTTTCAATCCTCATGCTTGTGATACCTAGAACTACAACATTGTTGAAGATCTGGCCCAAGCACCATCCGCGATGTCAGCCCTCGAAGTCCTTCAAAGCTTTCCCATATAGCGGAAGGCACTGTTGAAATCTATTGGTGGAATCGACCCAAAGGATACGAACTTAATAATCTTTTACTTGGAAGATCATACTCCAAGGTTACCCCCTCAACTCGCATTCCAAATACAAGTGATTGTCTCCGACAAAAAAAATTGTAGAACTGTTATCGATGAGGGTGCCTCGACGTGTGTCATGTTTGTTACCTACTAGAAAGCCATCGACACTCCCTCTTTGAATAAATCCCATAATACACTCAAAGCCTTCAATGGCTCCGGTTTTAAGCCTTATGGTGTCCTTTCTTTGTTGCCAATCATGCTAGAAGGAAAAATGGTCCAAGTTGAAGTGGAAGTCTTTGATGCTCCTCTCGATTACAACCTTCTTCTTGGTCGTAGCTGGATTGATTCCATGTCCACAGTTGTGTCGAATCTTTTTCATTTTGTATGTTTCCCACATCAAGGAAACATAATTACCATCGACCAATTATCCTTATTTAACTCGGATACGCATACTGGCAACATACCATTCATCACCAAACCCCCCCGGGTTATGATAATGTCGGTGTAGGTCTTCTCAAAGACTCTTCGTTAATGGGTACCTTCCCCATTCCACCACCCGATGTTCCACACCCATCTGTTGCTTCAATCAACATGATCTCCACCTCGATTCATGAAACCCCTACATCTCACGACCCATGGATGGTACCTGACCCCGAAGATCATCTTCGTTACAGCGGCGAAATGCCTTTGAGTCCAATCAAATCCACCTATCAGGCCATTCAATTGACAACCCCTTCTACCCCCTCTCTTGGTGATTTATCTCCAGATCCTTTCCATGTCATTTTTCCCACAGATGAGATGATTATGTCTGTCATGGAAGACACCCCCTGGAACGATGAACATCACCATTCCATCCTCTTCCTAGAATAACACACCATCGAGAGCTACCAATAGATCTCGACTCCATCAACCATTGTCATCATTTCAACCATTCCCAAGTCCACACACAATGTATTTTCCAAAGGGAAATTAAGCAATATCTCACCCACTATTCCCCTCGACATATCCATCAAACTTGGAATTGTCGAAAATGTGCATATCAAAACTTCGTGTTCCCCTGATGAAATCGTCACCTACAAGTCACTTTTCAAATAATTTCGTGACGTCTTCACCTGGAGCTATGAAGAAATGTCAGGTATCGACCATGACATTGTGATACATGATATTAAGACATACCTAGATGCTAAACCCACCTAGCAATGCCTTCATCTAGTTCACCCATGTAAAGCAGCTACTATCAAGCTTGAAGTTGAGAAAATTCTCAAAGCCAGCTTTATTTACCCGGTGACCGTCACTGACTGGATTTCCAATCTTATCCCGATCGATAAGAAACAAGGCACAATCCATGTGTGTGTTTATTATAGGGATATTAACAAAGCTTGTTCTAAAGACAACTTTCCTACCCCCTTTGTCGACCAGATTGTTGACGATTGTGCCGTAAGAGAAATCTTCTCTCTGATGGATGGTTTCTCCAGATATAATCAAATCAATATTGTTCTCGAGGATCAACACAAAACCTCTTTTATTTGTCCTTGGGGCACTTTCGCCTATCGAAAACTTCCTTTTGGTCTAAAGAACACTGGTGCAACGTTTCAGCGCGCTATGTCTTAAGCCTTCCATGATATCAAGCACATTGTGCAGCCATATCTTGATGACTTACTTGCTCATTCCATGCACTGGGTTGATCATCCAATCCACCTCTGAGCCATTTTCCTCCACTGTCGGTTTTACCATATACGCTTGAATCCTCACAAATGCATTTTCTGCGTAGAATACGATCGACTTCTAGGCTTATTGTTTCACGTCGAGGGATTAGGGTAGATCCTTTAAAGGTCGAGGTGATTCTCAATCTCCCTCCTCCTTCTACACTTCGCCAGTTACAAAGTTTGCAGAGGAAAGAAAAAATTCTTCATCATTTCATCCCAAACTATGCCGAGATAACCCTTGGATTTACGTGACTACTCAAAAAGGGGTCTGAGTTCGTATGGGATACCATCGCAAACAAAGCCTTCGAAGCTTTGAAATTGTCCCTGACATGTGCTCCACTTCTCTTCCCCCCTGATTACAGTTGTGATTATTTCCTCTACCTCGCAGCCTCGGATTACACCATTGCTATGGTTCTTGTCCAAGAGGATGATTCTCATGACTAACATGTTATCTATTACTTGAGTCGAAGTCTAACTCCTACCGAAACCAAGTATTTACATGTCGAAAAACTAGCCTTGGCAGCCGTCCAAGCAGTTCAATGTTTCCGACACTATATCCTCTCTCGCAAGACTACAATAATTTTTAACTGCAACCCTATGCAACACATTCTCACACGTCAATTGCTAGGGGGAAAATACTCCAAATGGATCATGATACTCCAGGAGTTTGACTTGGAATTCGAATGAGCTAAGTCCAAGAAGTCCTTAGTGTTTGTCGAGTTGATATGCGACTTTCCATACTCTGAAATGGAAAATATAGCAGCCGATTCATTACCTGATGAATCCCTTTTCCTAATTAGTTTTGATGATCTTTGGTATGGCGATATCATCATATATCTCCAAACCTAGACTTTCCAACCCAATTTTTCTAGTACTGATCGACGTCGAATATGCTACCAAGCCTGTCAATATATTATCCTCAGGGATACGCTTTATCGTCGTGGGATTGACTCAGTTTTTCAATGCTGCCTCACATTTGATGAAGCTGAGAAAGCCTTAAATGACTGCCATTCTAGAGCCTGTGGTGGTCATATGTCCGGGTATGCTATTTCCCAGAAGATCTTATGAGCAGGGTATTTTTGGCCTTATTTATTTAACGATTGCATAATCGTTGTCCAAAAATGCCATGCTTGCTAGACCTATAATCATAAGATACGATCACATCCTACTCCTCTTCACCCTATGGTCTCTGTTGGTCCCTTTGCGAAATGGGGTATCAATTTCATGACATGTCACCCCCACTCAGATGGGGGGCATGAATACATTATTGTAGCCATAGATTATTTTATGAAATGGGCCGAGGCGATGCTGACATTTGACAATAATGGAAAGACCGCAACATTATTCATTTTCAATCACATCATAGCTCGTTTTGGTGTTTCTCAGGCTATCGTCACTGATCATGGTAGCCACTTTAGAAACTTCATGATGTCCAAACTCATTGAAAATTTGGTTCTTCGCCATGAAAACTCAACGCCCTATTACCCACAATCCAATGGCCAAGTCGAAGCAATTGACAAAATTCTCATAACCATGCTTCGACGAATGATAGGGATTCACAAAACAAGTTGGCACACAATGTTGTTTTTAGCATTGTGTACTTACCAGACATCCGTTAAATTTGCTACTGGGTTTACACCTTTCCAGTTAGTCTATGGTCTAGAAGTGATCCTCCCAATTGAATGTGAGATACTCTCCTTAAAACTAGTCGTCGAACTCCTACCAAACACTTCTGTCGAGGAAGAACTTCTATTGTATCTCATGCGACTAGATGAAACTCGATGCGACGCTGCCCTAGTCATCAAAGCCTAGAAGAAATGTGTCAAGGCCCAATAAGAAAAACGTCAAGCCTCATGTTTTCTCCAAATGAGATCTGGTTCTCCTCTATGAACAAGATCGATATATGCTAGGAGCTAGAAAATTTGAAGCCATGTGGCGAGGTCCTTATATCGTTAGACGAGTTTTGGAGAAAGGAGCTTATGAGTTAGTAGATTACAATGGTATCCCTTTGAATGAACCCAGAAATGGGTTGTACTTAAATAAGTACTATGCATAAGATCACCTGTGCACGAGTACTTGTATTTTATTGTATCATACTTCTTGTGTGTTACTGTAGTATGCTTTTTTTTTGTTATCTGGTCTCTGCCCTTATGTTACGTTGTGTTTGGTTTCCAGATGTTGGATTCTTCGCTACCCCACATTTGCTTCGCCGATGTCACTAGCTGTAGTACCTAGAACCTTGCTTCTTCTCTATGGGAAATTTACACCCCTATGAATGAACTTATCACTCTACGAGGTGTGTGCCTCGGCTGTGCGACCAACAATATTGCAGAGTATAGCGTCGTTATCAAATTGTTGATTGATGTTATCTCGCTTGGTATTTGTCACTTGGTTGTATGACTTGATTCGAAGCTAGTAGTACTATAGTTAAGTAATGTCTATGCTATTCGAAGTCCTACTTTATTGTGGGTATATTTACGAATTTGCCTCTTGGAACGTTATTTTGATTATATTGAGTATCAACATATTCCTAGATGTATAAATACATTAAATGATACATTAGATAACTATGTATTAGACATACATTTGGGCCATTTATAAACCAATCACATCACATGCATCACATAACACAAGATAAGCCAGTAGAAGCCGTACATATGTATATAACGATCAAAATGTTTTTTACAAAAAAATTTCTGTCCAAGAACCAAAATTTCAAAATTTGAAGCTCATAGCTTCTACAAAGTAACATCATGGATGACGCTCACGATAACACACGACTGCTCGGGCAACCCTACAAAGCAGTCGGCCAATAGACTCTGACACGCCCACCATATGATGTTGATAACGCTGCGGGACGTCTCCAAGAGGCATGTCCGGAATGTCAGCAATCAAACCCTCTAATTTTTGTTCCACTGCCTCATAATCTTCAGCATCCCATCATGGCAATGGAGCCACCTCTCCTCGTCGCTAAATAGGAGAAGTACCTAGAGCTTTATAAGGCCCCACATCTGTGTCATCAAAAAAGAATTTTTGTATTTAGACCTTGGACAAACATAAAAACATTTGCATATGATAAAACTCACAAAAACATTTAAAAGTGAAAAAATGTGTACTTATTACCTAGATCTCCCCACTGAGCGTCCTTGGGTAGGGCCAAGTCTGGATCCCCTCAGAAGTCCAACCTAGCATAGGCATAATCATCGACCATCAACATTTGTGGCCGCAAACAGTCAAAGAAGGAATCATTTTATTTGATGATTGGTCCTGCTACATGTCAGGCCATGAGGTTACACCACCTCAAAATCCTCGGATCCTCTGGAGCTAGTAAACCCCACTCAACCTGCAACCTTAGAAAGGGAACCCTCTCAAGAAAGAAGGACACCAATAGTGACCCGTACCTGAATTGCTTCAGGTCGCCTTTCCTGCATGTAGTCAACTGCCTCTTCACACTACGAAGGACTATGTCTGACTAGTTAAAGACCCGAGGCTCAGTACACTCTATGGAGTACTGAAAATAGCTCTAGAGAGCCATGTGTGGAGTAGCGCTCCCAGCCATATGAGCAATGGTGAAAAATATAGTGCGAAGGGTCAAATAATGGACCCCCCAAATGACCACCTTTCCTTTGCTTCTTTTCTCCTCTGAAACATAGTACTGACGACAATACTCACTCATAGGTATCCCACCACTTCGGCTACCGGTCAAGATAGCATGGTACCCACGCCATGATAGTCCTGTTAGGAAATAAATGTCCTTGATATCCAAGGATAATGTGTGGACCCCCACATGGAATACTTGTTGGTCCACATCCCACATATGAGCAAGGTATTCCGACAGCCTGACTTGGGCCCTCATACCCAGGATCCGAAAGAATTTCAGGAGATCACAGTCTCATAAAACGGCAACAATGCTCAATTCATTCCTGGAAATAACATCGTATTATTCATGCTCTCTTTCATGCCATTCCAGAACCATTGTGATAGCCAAATGCCTACACAAGAATCATAAGAAGAAGGTCAACAACTCTTTTTAAGCCTTGGCACATTTTTCATTGAGCAAAAACCAAAGCAATTTTTCATTTTGCGATTCTTGCAGGTGCCCCTTTAGCACAGTGTGAGGTTCTCGCAGGTGCCTTTGGGGCCACTTGTGAGAATCATGCATTCTCACAGGTCCCATATGGCTAGCCTGCAAGAATGCCTGAGCGTGAATTTTAGCCTTAAAATAAGCTCAAAAACTTGAAATTTGCCAATGAAAACAAAAAATTGAACCATGAAAAGATAGAAGACAAGGAGTTTACATCACTGACAAAGACGGTTCACCAAATGGTTGTTCATACCTTCCGCAATCGAGCACCAAAATTCAAGGGCAAAAGAGGCGTTTTGGGATAAAATCTTGGCAAAGTTACAATGACTATGGTAAAAGAACTTTTACCCACTTATATCTACTTTTTACCATTTTTGTTGGTTTTTATAATTATTTTATTCATCAAACCTAATGCCTGATATCCCTATGAGTGCAACCTTTTGTAGACATGATTACTTCGACGTCCATATGCAGGGATACAGACATTTTCTCTTTTTCATCGCATGTTTAAATTGTTTTTTATGGTTTTTAGAAAAAACCTCAAGCTTGGTCTTTGTTCGTTCTCACGCTCGAAAATACATGAGAACGTAATCGAGCACACTTTTATTACTTTTTCAGGCTCAACAATTTTATATGAAAAAGGAACCCCCTAGAGTCCTCTTTAAGCTCTTTTCAGACTCCCTAAACATGAAAATATTGCCGAGCGATCTTGCTATTTTCACGCTCATTAAAGTATTTGAAGAAAGCGTCTATTATGCAATAATTTATCTCTTTTTCGGTCTCATCAGACTAATTTATGAAAAAGGAATTAAGAGAGTTCTCTTTTGAGTGTTTTTCTAGACTCTATAATCATGAAAAACCTTCAAGTTTTCTATCTTTGGACTCGTTAAACAAACATCGAAAGACCTATAATGGGACCGAACCACTCCTTCCTAGGGTTCATTAAACATACTCTGAGGGACTCATCCGAAGTATGAGCTTACATCAACAAGCATATGTTATCCTCCTCAAGCTTGCGCAAAAATAAAGAGGTACTCACCAGAAGTGGTGGGGGGGAATTTAGGAAAAGGATGTGTTTTCGTATTCATATTATTGGCAGTAAGTGTCGCTCTTGAACATGACACCCCCTTATTCATTATCTGAAGCTAGTTTGGGAAATCCATTTGTCTCTCAATTGACTTGCTAAAAGTTCATATCCTGAGTCGTCTCTGAGTCAGTGTTGCCGAATCATCGGTCATGTCATTCATATGTTCAAGAGAAGTTCATCTGAAACCTCTATTGAGTCAGCCATCTGCAGTTGTCCATTCTCTTCATGTCGACCTTCCCTGTGTCCAGTTCAACCTACATCATACTCTGTTTCACCTTCAAAATCTTTTACTCATTTCATGCAATTGATGGAGCATACATCAAGGCCCTCCTGTGACGAGTTTTGTTCCATCGACTCCAGCTCACTATCCGGAAACAGGACTTAGAAATTATTTGGTACCTTGGAACTTGCATGCCTCAATGGCAGGTTTCCTCGCTTTTGATAGTGGGTTTTCATCATTGACCCCTAATCAGGAGATTCCATCGATTGTTCAACCTCAACTCATTTATTCACATTTGGTGGATCGTACTAGTGTACCTTGGGAGTCATTAGCATTAATGGTGATTTCTCTCGCACTTGTTAACGGTTTCATCAATGACCAGTAATCAAGTGGTTTCTACCATGTTCGACTTCGGCACATGTAATCACATGGTTAGATTCATACTTTCAGGTGACAGGATCGAAGACCCTAGGTCTCATCTCTTTGATCCAAGCTGCGATGGGATATGTATAATTTGCTGACACATAGATCCAATTTGTATGTCTCATGGCTATGTCATCTTAATTTGAATCTTATTGCATAGATCCACAGTGTATTCTTAGTGGCTATGCGATATTTTGATGGCATGGATCCACACTGTATGATTGGTGGCCATGACCTATGTTCATGATGTCGTCCGTCTGTGATCTGAGTATGGGAATGCCTACCTCAGAACTGGAATTATATTCTGCAGATGCATGGTTGCTTGTAGGTTTCCGATTAGGTGCACTCCTAGTTTTCGACACACACATGCAGTTTACAAAGTATTTCGGCTATCACTGATTCTAGCCTCATACTTTGGGAGGCATTATATTACACATGATTTTGTTCATCTTGGTGATGTATTAACAATGGTGTACTTAGGCTCCCAACAAGAACATTTTTCCTGAGAAAAGTGGGTCTTGTCTCCTTCAAAAAACATATTTTCAAAGTGAGTTCATAGGCTGCATATGGCCTAGGGTGTGAGAATGACTCATTCTCGCAAGCCACCTTCATCTAGGGTGTGAACTTCTCGCAATTTTCTCCATACATAGGGTGCAAACCTGTTTTTAAGCTTGGAAAAGAGAAGAGGTCTCGAGGGTTCTAGAAGGGAAACTTTTAGAAAATGAGTTCGCATTCATATGGTTGTCATTTTACTGACTTCACATATTTGATGGGATCATCCTCATCCATGTAACCATCTCTCCTTCTCCTATATATTGAAAGGATTCTCATGGAAAAGGTTAAGAAATATTAATTGAAGAATTGGTGAAGAAATTGTGTGAAGAACTCTACTTGAATAGAAGCTTGGAGACTCTAGTTGGTCTATCAAGAGGAATCGTATCTTCTTCATGCAAGTACAGAGAAAGTGTGTGTGTTGGAACCAAGGGTCACTGAAAGGAATCTTGCAACATCAAGGTGATCAGGTTGTATCTTCTACTTTCAATTAATATGATATAGCGGCATGTCCTTTTCCCATAAAGTCATTTTTACTTTATTGTGTAATTCCTTGATCATATGCATAAGTTGACAATTGAACACATTTTGTTATCTTCACTCTGGTTGGTTTGTCTTGTCTTGGTATTGACCTCACGAGAGCACTAGAGTGAAACGGGAGCAACAGAGACTTAAGGAAGTGATATAAAGGTATGTCACTTGTTCCTCCTTACTAGATAATTCAATGATCGCAACTTAGGGAAAGAGTCATGCCCTGTCCTGTTTTGTTCTAGATCTAGATGGATCTAGGGAGATTTTTTAGTATCCACACCTACCAATTAGTTCGATAACAATCTTCTATTCCAAACCTCTTTAGCATTTCTCTAATATACTTAGTTTGAGAAATAAAAATTTATTTGATTTGACATATCTAAAGTCCCAGAAAGAAGGATAGTTCTCCAAGTAATGACATTTCAAATTCATTTTGCATGTCTTTTGCAAATTTATGGCTTGACCTATCATCATCACTACTAAAAATAATATCATCAACATGAACTTCAATTAATAAAATATTACCTTGACTTACCTTGATGTAAAGGTTGTTTTCTACACTTCCTTTTCTGAACCCTACCTATTGTAGATACTTATCCAGTCTGGAGTACCATGCTCTAGGAGCCTATTTTAGACCATACAAGGCCTTCTTTAATTTACACACATAGTTTGTGTTCTCTGACAACTGAAATCCTTATGTTTGTTCAATGTAGACTTCTTCTTCAATTTCCCCATTCAAAAAAGCTAATTTTATGTCCATCTGATATACTTTAACATTCTTGGAGCATGCATAAGCTAAAAGCAAACAGATTGCTTCCATTCTGGCAATTGGGGAAAATGTCTCTTCAAAGTCGATTCCTTCAATCTGTGCATATCCTTTACATACCAATCTAGCTTTGTTCCTTGTAACTTGTCCATCTTCATTCAATTTATTCTTGAAAACCCATTTTGTGCCGATTACATTCTTATTCTTTGGTCTTGGAACCAATTCCCAAGTGTCATTTTTCTCTATTTGATCCAATTCTTCATCCATGGTCTTATTCCAAAATTCATCCTTGATGGCTTCTTCAAAACAGTTTGGTTCAATTGTAGATAAGAGTGCTAGGTGTGTTTGTTCTGGTG
>JASDQU010263554.1:0-15496 GCA_032191745.1 Picea mariana | reverse complement strand
CAACTCAAATTTTACATCAAGTTTTAACAATGGCATTTCATGTTTATTCTTATGAACATTTTTCTTTCCACTAGATTTAGAACTTGAACTTGAAGAAGAAGGAGAAGAAGGAGGGGTTGATGGAGGTGAAGGAGGAATATGAGGATGGTCCTCTTCCTCTTCACTTTTTCCCTTTGAAGAATCACCCAAAACTGGTCGCTTCCGTTCCAAGTAAACTTCGTACAAGACTTTCACCATCTCCGACATAGCAAGGAATGTTTTCTAGAACTCTTTCTCATCTTGAAAAATCCCTTCTTCCGATGCCATCTTCTCGTTGTGAGAATCTCTTCATCTCAATCCAATTAATGGATTCTCTGCAACAAGCTTGCCTTCACCACACTGTAGCTTTTCCCTGGTTAACATGCAAAACTCGTTAACATGCAAAACTCAAATCCAAACGTCAACTAGCTCTGATACCACTTGATCCGTCAGGATTTTTCGAATGACTTATGGTTGAGTTTTAATTTTTCATGCATTAATTAACCATTGAGAAACTTAGCGAAAGAATGAGGAAAGAAGATGAATTATAACAGCCATATACATATGTGCAAATCTGAAATGCAATAAAAGGCAACAAACCATAACACGCAGATTGATAACGGAGTTCGGCACAACTTTGCCTACGTCTCCAGGCCTTTTCTCTGTGGGGGAGGCTTCTTTATTTCTGTTCAAAATATCAATAGTACATCACTGCAATGCCAAATGGCTACACGACTAATTTGGTCATGTTCGCCCAGATCTCTAGAACCATGCACAAAAAATGGCATGCAAAACGGACATCCAGAGCTCTCAGAATGGTCCGACAGCATCTCCTCCTCAACGGCTTCTCTGCCTCAAACTAGCTTTGGCTTGGCTTCTCCTCAGCATATCTCTGCTCTGAATGCCCTCAAAACTATCCCCATGGCCTCAAACAGGCCTTGGTTAAATAGTTGGGAAGTTATTTTCCCATCTCCAACTTCCTCCAAGAAATTAGGCTCAAAAACCACCCAATAACTCCCAATTACATTAAAAATGGCTTAATTATATTAAAAATTAACAAAAAGTGGTTAAAAAACCCACTTTCCAACCATAAATTGGTTAAATTCGGGCTTAAGCCCCCTCTCCTGGGTGCGCACTCCTTTCGGATGGTCATATGACATAATATGGCCTAGCGCTAGCCCTATGGGCTATGCGCTGGCCCCTTCTGCACTTAGCTCTTGGTCGTGGTAACTGCCCATAGGGTCACGGGCTTACGAGCATAACCGTGGCTGTTGGTTTAATGGTTTAAACCGCCCAAATGGTATACATTCCCGCGTGTTATATATGGTATTAGCCCCCCGCGCAAAGTTTACAATCACATAACAACAAATATGACCATGGGTCGGGGCTAAGCCCCGGCCCAACCTTCCGCCAAACTTTACTATTTCCAAACTTAAATACAATTTTCATCACACATATGGTAAGTAACATACAATGGTGCGTTGGCAAGTCGAGATTTGCGAAGTCTTTGGCATAGAGGGAGGTCACCGGTTCAAATCCGGTCGGCTACAAAATTTTTTATCAAACCAAAACCAAATAACCAATTACGGGGTGCCACGTGGCAGCCGCTGATTAGGCCACGTGGCACCCAACCATTCGCTCGAACAGTGCCATGTGTCACTTACCGATTGGTCCACATGCCAGAGCCATACTACCTCATCATCCACCGTACATTTGCCCAGTCAGCCTGCCATGTCATTTGCTGATGTCACCCATGCCACGTGTCACCCTTCCAGTGGTGACACGTGTCACTTCAGAATTGGTCCAACCGTACGCCAAAAAGTCCAAATCTGCCCGACACGTGTCATCACCTGGAGCCACCACGTGTCCTATACGGAAATACCACATGTCATTGTACGGACCCACCACGTGTCGCTGTATGGACATGCCACGTCAGCATCCGTACGGACTGTACGGACTGCATAGTCAGCAAATTTTTGCCTGTTTGACTTTTCGGACAGAATGTGATATCTTCTCCATACGGACTGCATTTGACAAAGTAAATATACCACCGGAATCAGGAAGATGAGACGGATGCAATGGTGTTGGTTTCGTCCGATTCCGAGCACTTTCATTTTTGAGCATTTTTCAAGCCCTGTCAGGCTTCTGAATCCGATTTCGGATCAATTTCATCCGCCTGTGTCATTTGATCCTCTTTCTTCTTCTCTTGCTGGTGAACCTATTATTATTAGTAGACAAGAGTAATTTTGGGTGCAAAATAAGAGTCGATGGATGAAACAAAGCTTGGGGGGCATGTATCCATCCTCTGGGCATCATGATGGAGTTAAGCCTCTAGCTTCTATCGGTCATGCCAGGGGAAAAGTACCAACCTTTAGACATCATGTTGGGAAGAAAACTTGCTAATGGGCATCACTCCAAGAACGGTTTCACTCTCTGTTTCAAGCTCGTGCAAAAATGAAACAGACACCCCAAGCACACTTTTTCTCTGTTTCAAGCTTGTGTAAAAATGAAACCTACCCCAAGCATAGTTTTTCTCTGTTTCAATCTTGTGTAAGAATGAAACCTACCCCGAGAACAGTTCTCTTTCTGTGTCAAACCTGTTAAAAAATGAAGAAGACCACCGAGCATATTTTTATCACTTTTTCAAGCTTCTAAAAACTATATGAAAAATGAACTCTTTGGAGTACAACCGAGCATATTTTATCATTTTTTCAGGCTCATAAAAAATATATGAAAAAGGAACTCTTTGGAGACTCCCTTTCAAAATATAAGTTTAACCTTTTTTCAGACTGGATGGAATAATTACAAAAAGGGAACACTCTAGTCAATCATGACTAGAAGAGTTATCCCTTATATTGTTTTACACTATTTCGGGATTGGGGGACTAAATTTACGAAAAAGAACACCCTTGGAGTCATCTTTAAGATTTTTTTAGACTCTCTAAACATGAAAACACCACCAATGTTTCCTTATTTGGGCTCATAAAAGTATGCATCGAAGGACCCATATAGTACCAAACCCCTCCTTCTTTAGGTTTGCTAAACATATGTTGAGGGACTCATAAAAGATGAGCTATACCAAGCATCTTTTATCTTCCTCAATATCATTAAAAAACAAAGAGGTACTCGCCAATCATGGTGGGGGGAAAATTGAAGGAAGTGGGTCAAGTTTTGGAAAGAATTATGGCAGTTGTTTGTTGTCTCCCTTGAACATGACACATGTTTGCATCTTGTCTTACAGTTCGGTAATCTACTTGTATCTAAGTCAAACCAATCCTATGAGTCCTCATAATCCTTTCACTACAAGGAAAAACAATCTAGCAAAGGTTTTGGTGGAAGACCCTATAACAATAGCCCAAAAATATGTTTATAGTGGAGGACACTAGGAGAGGTGAGCGGGGAAATGTTTTAGTGGATGTTTTTTACAGTGCTTTTATAAATACCTAACACATCGATGCATTTAATACTATGGACACACCAGTGCTCTTAAAAATCACACACTGTGGTAGGGTTATTTCAAAAAAGTATACTACAATTCACTACTTAAATAATGACGCACCGATGTGCACTGTTGCTCTGAAAACATGGTGCACCGTGGTATGGTTATTTTTTTAAAAAATATACTCTGTTGCACTACTTAAATATTGACGCATTGGTGCGCCATGTTGCTCTAAAAAATGGAGCACCATGGAAGGGTTATTTAAAAAAAAATATACGCTGGTGCGCTACTTAAATACTAACGCACTAGTGCACACCATTGCTCTAAAAAATGGTGTACCATGGTAGGGTTATTTTAAAAACAAATATACTTTGGTGTGCTACTTAAATACAGACACATTAGTGCACTGTTTCTCTCACAAATAGTGTACCATGGTAGGGTTATTTTTTTAAAAATATATGTCGGTGCACTATGTAAATATGGATGCACCGATGCATACTGTTGCTCTAAAAAATGGTGCATTGTGGTAGGGTTTTTGTTTTTTAAATATACTCCGGTGTGCTACATAAATATCGACGCCCCGGTGCACACAGTTTCTCTCAAACATGGCACATCATGGTAGGGTTATTTTAAAAACAAATATACTTTGGTGCACTACTTAAATACAGACACATTAGTGCGTCTAATAATCAAGTGCACCATAACAGGGTTAAATAAAAAAAAATTACCGGCCATAAAATTCATTTTTACCCTTTTCAGTGTTGTAGAGCTCTCAAGCACTGGTGCAACTTTTGCCTATTTTAAGCACCCTACCATCAACGCTTCCCTTGATTTCCTTCCTTCTGTCCATTGCTCAGTGTGTGGCTTTCGAATTTTTCTAAACGGTGGGAAAATTTAGTTTTTTTTTACTACGTGGAAACCATGCTTCCCTGACGAGGAAATGTCCAGGTACTGTCTTTATTTATTTATAACTTAAACTTTTAGCGGATTAAAAGTGCAAAATTCAATTAAATTTCCAATGTATATATATGTGTGCGGTGCGTTTGAGTCGTTCAGCTTGCACTGCGGACGGTGCACCTTGAAAATTTATAGGGCGCACCGAAACACTTTCCTAATTTTTTTCGGTGGTGCGTTTGTAAACTCTACACACCGGTGCATTATGCAATATTTAATGCACCAGGGTGTAATTTTATCGAAGCACCACTTAAAATATTATAGCTGATTTTTCACGGTGCACCGAAATAACATTAACGCACCGGGGCATTATGTTAAACAACGCACCGCATAAATCAAATAAATTATTTTATGCAGTGCATTGGTAAACTTACGCATCGGTGCATTAAGGATTACCCAACACACAATCGTAAAAAAATAGATTCTAAATACCAAAGTACCGTAATTATCAATTTTTAAAAAATTGTTTGTGTGGTGCGTCTTCTTTCCTGTAACACACTGGTGCATGTCGGGAAAGGCTATGCACCACAGTAACAATTTTTTAAAATTGATTTTACAGTGCTTTAGAATTTTAAATTTTTATTATTTTAGGTGGTGTGCCTGTTAACCTTAACGCATCGGTGCAGTAAGGTTATACAATGCATCACATAAAATAATATCATTTTTTTTATACGGTGCATTATGTTACATGTGCACACCAGAAATGGTGCTCACAAGTAAGATACGCACCGCGGGCGGTGCTTGACTATTTTTTGGGTGCACCGGTAATGAAATTTACTTATTTTTTGAAGAAAGTTATTTTTTTCGTATTTATAAATAAATTTCTCAGTTACTAATTTTTTTTTTATGTTTTATGTATGAGGCTAATGTATTTTATATGTTAATCATGCATAGACGTTAGTGGAGAGAACAACAGTAGGAGCAGGAGCAAAGGTTTGACCTGTACAATGTTGTACAAGATTGGGAGGTGAGGGAGAGGGAGAGAGATTTGTACCCTCTCCCTATTACTGTAACAACCCATTTCCTCTAGAGGAATGTAGGCCTCCTTAAGTACTATGAGAAGGCTACATATCTGAAGGGACACTTCGAGTTCTTAGTGCAGTTGATCCATCAATGGGATGTCCATCGACATGATTTCCATGTCAGTCATGATCAGTGGTACCAACCCATTAAGAAGGATATATATTTTATCACTAGGCTATCTAGGAGAGGGGAGGACTTTTCCTAGTTCCATGATGTCCCACTCGATGTTGCAACAAAGATTCAACTCATGTAATCTCATAGATATATTGTGGTTGATGTGCTTTCACCAGCTGATTTTCAAGTGTCTCGTGGACAAATACAAATCATTTCTTTCGGTGCAGAGGAGGTTAGGTGCCTCTCACTTTTAGTGATAGCCATTGCACACTTTAATAGTGATGGGGAACACATTTGTTACGCCCTTTTGTATTATTTTGATTCTTTTGTATAGATGCCATGATGTATTAGATGTTATACCATTTTTTTGCTGTAGTTTTGTATAGCTCTAGGTAGATGTTGTGCTATGATACCTGTGAGGGTGAACTTCCCTTTTGCTTCAGAGTTTTTTTGTTTATTTTTTGAGAGGTTTCCAGAGACAAGGCCTACTTTTTTCCATCAGCCTTCTAGGTCGATGTCTCAGGTGCAGATGCACATGTGGGGCAAGATGATGCCCAAGAGGGGCCAACCGGAGTTTTCGGCTAAGATTTTCATTGACGCACTAGAGCTACTAGCCAATGAGGTCGATCACATTTTCATGATGGTGCTTTTTCCTTATGTGGGGTTGGATTGGCGAGGATGTACGAACATCCTCTTCACACCGGATGAGCCACCAGATGCTAGAGGTAATATTAGTGTTTTTTTTAAATTAATCTAGTTTTATTTTATTGTCTTACTTAATTAGAATAAAATTAATTCTAACACGTTCTTTAACTTGTTTTATTAAATTATTTATTGAAACTGTTTAATTATTGTTGTGTACTATATATTTTGCATATATTGGCACATTCGTTGGGGACGTGCCTCCTCCCCCACTAGATGCAAATGAGGAGATGCTTGAGGCCACGACGGTTCAAGGTCCTCGGGTGCAGATACCCGACCACATGCGTCATAGGTCAGATACTAGTTTCAGGTTGGAGTTGGGTGACCGACTCCGTGCACTTTTGGTTGAGGTTGGAATCCTCCCTGTGTTGATGCCAGACATCATGGTAAATCCTATGCTCTTGGAGATCTGGAGGGAGATTCCATGCGATATGATGGCTCTTATGCGTCATATCGTCAGAGCTACTAGGATACTAACAATGAGGAGGGATGTTGTTGGGCATGGGATGATTTTGAAGAAGAGTCAAATTTGTGGAAAGTAAATCTTAAATTTGGAAAAAGACAACTGGCAGGAAAAGTAGCACATGTGAGGAAAAGCTACATGCAAAGGAGGAAATCATGCAAGGCACGCATGCAGTAAAAACTAACCATGTTAGGGTTAGGTTTTTTGTAAGAGATTGTAATGATTGATAAGCCAAAAATGAGTATAAATAAGTACCTAGGTGGTCTAAGTGGGGGAGCCAGAATGTTAGAGAATATTGTTTTGCTTGACTAGGAGAACGAATGTAATATTTGATACCTTTTTGTAAGTTGTTGAGCTGTAGGAGAGTCAAGTAACTAGATATTGAGGGTTAGGTCATAGGCTAAGGAGCCTAATTCGATCTAGTCAGTCTCACAGAGGTTGTGGAACTTATTTTGTGATTATATGATCAGGAACTGTAATGTGCACGATGCCATATAGAGGTGTATCTGGATGACTGGACTGTATATAGTCTATTAAAAGACCATGTAGAAGTATTAAGGATAATGTTGGAAATATGCATGCAGTGTCAGATATCATTGAATATCAAAAAGTGCATCTTTGGGACACCTTTCAGAATAGTATTGGTCCATATAGTGTGTAAAAGAAGGCTTGCTAGTAGATCATGCCAGGATTGTAGTTATTGTCAATTTACAACCACCAAATTAAGTACACCATTTGAGAGAAACATTGGGAAACATAGGCTACTACATAAAATTTATAAAAGGGTGTGTGCATATCACTACGCCAATGGAAAAACTATTAAAGAAGTATAGTAAATTTTAGTGGAATGAGGACTATCAACAAGGTTTGGACACCCTAAAAGAAAATATGGTCATAGAACCTATTCTAGTATTCCCAGACTGGGAAAATAATTTTCATGTGCATGTAGATGCATCAACTATAACACTTGGAGAAATTCTGGTGAAACCATGAGCAGGGGATTTGGACCATCCTATAGCATTTGCAAGAAGAAAACTGTCAGAATCAGAGCATAACTACAATACTACATAAAGAGAAGGACTAGCTATGGTCTATGCACTGCATAAGTTCATACATTACTTACTGGGAAAAACATTTAAGATGTTCACTGATCATTCAACCCTCAAATACCTAGGAAACAAGCCAGTGTTGGGGGGAGGATCTATAGATGGTTGTTATTATTTCAAGAATTTGATTTTGAAGTGATAGTCAAACCAGGGAAGCTGAATGCAAGACCTGATCATTTGTCAAGGGTCACTAATGGAGAAGAACCTACCAAGTTCGAAGACAACTTCCCTGATGCGCAATTATTTTAAGTCCAAATAGATGATGAATATTTTGTTGATATTATTGAATACTTGAGTACAGGGATTGTGCCACAAGATTTTAACACTGTGCAGAAGAAAAATCTTGTAGTTAGAACTGCATATTATCAATTGATTGCAGGACACTTATACAAAATGGGCGCATACAACATTTTGAGAAGAAGTGTACTAGAACATGAAAGGTGTTGGCACAGGGGCAGACCCAGGGTTCGACGCTTCAACAACGCACCAAAAAAACCCTAAATATAGGCCCTTTCGGCAACACCTGCGAAGCAAATGAAGACTCACCCGAGGTAGAGGCAAGGGTGGTTGCAGGACTCAAGTGTCTACAACCTAGCTAGGACATAGATATGTGATTACAATACTTAACAGAGCACTTATCAATTAATACTCATCTGTATTTAACTCTTATTCACATCGCAGGTCAGAACCTAGTTACAGAGCAATGCAATATTCAACAAGATCTAATACATCCAACACTTAGCACATAGAAATAGATCATATATAGCATTCATTCACATTACTAAGCACTAAGATATTATATCAGATGCATCTAACGTATATCATTGCACTAAGCATACATCACATGAATAACATAACAACTATAATGCACAAAGAAACCACAACACAGGATATACGTGGTTCACCCCAGTGTGGGGCTACATCCACCAAATATTCTCTTCTTTATTGTCTTATTTCAATCTTATACAAGCACAGAGCCACAAGAACCCACTCTGCATAGGACAGAAGATCCCTGATCTAGGTTTAAGCACAAAGCCTTCTTAAAATATGCACACAGCTTCTTGTAGTCACTTTCACTTAGCGCTGCAAGTTCTTAACACACAGTATGCACGAAGCATCCATAACTGTTTGCACTTAGATCACCAACCACATTACACATCTATGTCTCTTATTTACTTACATCACCTAGTTTTCTATGTATACATTACAAAAGGGCCTAATCATGGTTAAACCCATGGGTCGACATCCCATACCCGTTACATAAACCCTAAACCCAAAATTTCCCTAAGAAGGGGCCGAGATCCTACGATCTCTGCTTCGCCTTCGACCAGACTGCCGAAGCCCCAAAATTTGTCAAATGTGACCAAGTTTCTCCAAAACTTGGTCAAGGGCCAACAGGCCCCCAACACTCACCTGTGACTCATCCCGAGTCACTCTGATCTGGGTAACTCTGCCTCAAATGCCTCGATCTTGGCTTGAGCTGCTTCGACTTGTTGCTTTGCCAGAGCCTCTTTCTCAGTGAAATCTTGAATAACCTTCTCCATCACAGGTCTTTCTGAGTGTTGTTCCACTGTGGTGACCAGTTGTTCCAGTTCTGCACCTCGTCCTTAAATTTCCTCAAAAAGTATGCAAGCTGCATCCTGCAGTGGTTGGAGTTGATGAGTCACTTCCATGACCTTACTCTGTATGGCATGGAGTTGTTGTTGAACTGTGCGTTGTTCCTGGGATCGTTTCATCCTCTCAACCATTGGTAGTGTCTTCAACTGCACTTGCACCATTGCTTCTTGCTTCTTGGCCTCCTGAAGCTGTGACTCTAGTGTCCTTACTTCAGGGTCCTCTGCAAGGCACTCGTAAGTCTACGCACTTAGAATGCTGATTTGCTTACATTCTAAGGCCAATGCCTTGATTCTTTGGACTAGGCTTCGGGTATTTTCTTCTCTCTGGTCTCGCACTTCCTGCGGAGTTCTTGGCACTTCTTGTAACTCCAATTCTATTATCCTCTATTGGAGCTGTTGAATGGCTTCGGAAAGCTTCCCTACTTGTCTTTCCACTGGGTCTTCTTCCATCTGTTCTAAGCCAGTCATAGAGATAAGTGCTCTAGTGACTACTTCTTTAACTCCAATCTTCTCTGCGAGCAGTTGTTCCTTCTCCTTCTGGATCTGCGCTCTATCCTCTGCAAACTTGGATTGGATGTCGTCTTTTTCCTAATATTGTGCAACCGAATGTTCTTTGGCTTCCTCTTTTGCTTTATTTAATGCCTCTGTGGCTTGTTCTTTTTCTTCTTGAACATGACGAAGGTGAGCTTCGACCGCATATTCTATTCGGCATAGCTGGGTAGGTTCATCTCCCAACTCTGTTCCTTCTGATGACGGGGGCATAGTAGACACTACACGACTGGAGTGGAGGGCTTGTTGTACCCCTTTCAGCTCTGCTTCAATTCTTTCATAGATGGTCTCTTGTTTGGCTTCATTGCACTGCAAGATGTCTTCTTAGGTATCTGAGACAACAACGATGATGAAATCTATGTCATCCATCGAGAGCACAGTCTACATATGTAGTTTAGTAGATTTGGACTTCTTCTGCGATGTAGGTTTCGTGGGGGAAACCTTTCTTTTCTTGGAGGTCTCAGCTCCATTAATAGGGTCCCTAGGTGGTGTTACTTCACCTTGTTTTTTCTTGTATGCTTCTCCTTTTTCCTCTTCTTTGTCTACTTCGTCATCAACTCCCCCTCTAGGTGAGTCTGAAGCAGTCTCTTCTGATGCATTGTTCAGGTCCTGTACCTCTTCCTTTTTCTTCCTTCTACTACTACTGGGTGCATCATACTCTTTGCGAGTAACCACCAGACTTTCGATGACGTAGGGGTCGGAAAGTTATTCCTGGTCGACTGGTATAAGGAACTTTGCAGGCCATTCCTTAGTGATTTCTTCCATGTCCTCCTCTTTGAGTTTATAGTAACTTTGAAGCTCTTCTTTGTGTTTGTCTCTGCGTGCAGTGATATAAATAAAATGTCTATCTGTGCGGAACTTCACAAATGGTATGAACCTGTGCAGGGTGTTCGATGTCATCCGAGGGAAAGAATCAATAGCCCTCTTCAACTGCATGTAGTAGGTGTGGAACACCGCGTTTGACTACCATTGTTTCGCCATGTCACTCAAATACCAGAGCGTGGTGAACTTTGCAACTAAGGGTTTTGTTGGTTCAATATCAGTGAAGGTCGCACCTTCCAACATTTCCCAAGAAATGAAAGCAATGAGCATCAAAAACTAACTGAAGTGGAACTCATAGCCCTGATCCTGAGCTTCGCGACAGTCTTCCTCTAACTAGTTGATGAGGTAGCTCGCCCAGTTCATTTGTAGCCCTTCCATGCATTTTCCCACGAGGTCAACAACGAACCATGTGACCTGTGTGGGTCTGTTCTTCCTTACTAGCTTACCAACAATCAACTGGCAGGCTAGGCACACTGTGCCATTCTGAGTGGAGGCTACCTTGTAGCCTCACTTCCCCTTTTCCATATCGCCATAGGTATCTTTAATTTTTTGCGCCAAGGTGCGATTTGCAACCTTCCTTGGGTAAAATTATTGTGGGTCTGGTCCTTGCATGCTTAATCCGGTGATCCGATGGATTGATGCCGGATCTATGGTGATTCTTATGTTCAGCCACAGATAACCACCATGGAAGCAAGACAACAGGAGTTTAATGCACGCGTTAACCTCCTGATGCCTTCCAAAGTGTGGTATCTCAGTAGCAAATTCAGGTCATTTTGCAATGGCTATTTCGACGCTCTTGCAAAGTTATGTCGTGGATATTGCGATGAATATTGAGTCTCCCAAAAATCATTTAATATGATGTGGCATGTGCGAAGAACCTAGATTAACCTTGAAAGAGCGACGACAGTAGGGAAATTGTCATGATTGCAACAAAAAAAGAAATAATGTCGCTAGAACGACTAAGTAAAGAAATCGTCGAAAGAGAGACACAGTAGGAAAATCGTCACAAATGATACAATGTATATCTATCGTCACAAGCATGACAATAAAGAGAGATCATCGTACACTCGACAATATATGCAAAGTAAGTAAAAAAATTGCGACGAATCAACTTCCGAAGTGGTCATCGCAATAGCGACGAACACAGGGTATATAGCGACGAAATCACTATACAATTTTCATGATTTGTATAGCAATTTCGTCGCAATATTTGTACATGTCATCGCAATTGAGATGAAAACTTTCATGATTTGTATAGCAAGTTCGTCGCAAGATTTGTACCGGTCGTCGCAATTGAGACAAAAACTTTCGTGATTTGTATAACAAGTTTGTCACAAGATATGTACCGGACGTCGCAATTGAGACGAAAACTTTCGTAATTTGTATATCAAGTTTTTCGCAATATTTCTATGGTACATCAAAACGGCGATGACAACAATTTAAAAAAAAAAAATTGAGCAAAAACAATTAAAATTTGATTTTTGAGCAAAAAAAAAAAAATTTGATTTTTGAGCCAATTATAGAAGGTGCTATGATTGCACACTAAAGAGGTCATCCAAGTGAAGTTGTTTCTAGCTAAATTTCTCATGTTACCACTTAAAATATCGCCAAAGGAAAGTCCTACCCTGCGAAGGAGAGCTTGAGGAAATAGATAGGGAAGTCACCTACTATCACCTTAGTGCCCTTGCCTCTACATTTCTAGGACATGGTTTCTAACATAAGGAGGGTTTTCCTAGGGGGATAATACTAAGTTCTATCATTGCATTTCTAGACAGGTGAGGACAAGGACTTTGTTTGACTTGGGTTGACTTCTCTAAACTAATGCTTCAAGGAAAGTAAGAGAAGAAAATGCTCAATGAATGCTTGGAAGGAAAACACTTACTTTATTCAACACAACACACCAATTCACCATTACTCATAACTAGTGATCAAACAATATACAATTTTCAAGGTGAAACTTTCTAAGTAAAAAGTATATATTCATTCACAAGATAGTCGTCATTTAGAAAATTTTATATGTGCAAGAAGTGAAGCATGAACAAGTTCTTATGAAACATTTAAGCATGAAATTGGGTCGTTATGATAGCAATGAAATAGAGCATCATTATAACAAGTTCATAACCAATATAAGTTTGCATCCATTCAATAAGTATATGCCATGAAACACATGAAGTGTCACTATTGTAAAGAGAGAATAATGTAAGGAGCTCAATGTAATAACTTTAGAAGAAACACAAGGCTACCAGATTAGCAAATTTCATTATTATATGTCAAGGCACAAAAATTATATCATTGACCAAACTTATCATTCATTCATCAACACTCTGAAATTAATCTTTTTCTCATCATACAATATAGATCAATTCTTTGGAACCATGATTGTAGCATGAATTGACCCACTCAACTAGCAAACAATATAAATGTTGCACTGTTTGGGTAGATTGTTTGGGGTGGTTAGGGTAGGAATGTATCGTGGTCAACCAACCAAGCCAAAAGACATGCAAACACCACAACAAAATATGGTTAACAAACCTTCATACAATAGTGAAAGGGGGCAACGATTGGACTAATTACATGGTCCTTTGGAATTCCTTAACATATTTTGGCTTCTTTGGGATGTGGAAAACAAGGTGTCATAAAAACATTGCAAGACATCAACACTTTAATCACCATTGAAAGTGGAATACTTCTGCAGTTTTATGACAGTCCTGGATAGAGTTTTGGATAACACATAGGAGGTAATGTCAAGGCTTGAAACTAGGTAATTTATCTCTCTTCAAAGTCATTTGGACACCTATGGAAATGAATATAATTAAATCCTCGAAACATTGGAAAAAGAGGAGGGTTACAAATAGCCCCGCACAACAATAAATCTGTGCAGAAAAAGGAATACTAGAAAAATCCCAGAACAATAATAAAGAACATGCAACGATTTCACTTTGAATGAGGTTGTTGGACCTTCCAATACATCCAATGATAGTTTATAATAACCTAGAACAACACTCCTTCAAAATGTTGCAATAAAATTTACTTTCAACCCTAGTTATGTTGTATTGATTTCAACCATTCCGAGCAAAGTATGCATTACGACATCCGTAAAAGTGATCAATTTCTACTTAAATTAAAAATGATTTTCAAACCCTCTTGTGATCAACATATAGATGTTTCTTTGAGAACTAGTTAGCATGATTTGAACTAATATAAGTCAATGGGGCTCAATGCAATCTAGATTGAGGATAACACATTATGAAAACCTTTCCTAGTACTATCAAGGTGAACTGAAAGGTTGGCCAAGAAAAAGGATAGAGCCATCAGACATCCTACCTTAATGCATGAACAATAACTTCAATGATCAAAGGGGTAAGGTTAGAGAACTTACCATGAGAACCCTCCCAAGTGGATCATTTCACCCTTAATTATTTGGCCTTCTAGCAGCCTTTTTATTCCAAAAAAGCCTTTAAAAGTTCTTATACAAACCTTGAAAATGACTAAACATTAACAAAGAAAAGAAATAGATTCTCAAACAAATATTAAGCCAAGTTTCTCATTAATATCCAAGGGTTTTAAATTAGGGAGGACTCTTCCTTTTATAGGTGAAGAGCCTTCTCAAATACAATACAACACAATGTGTTAGCTCAATACTATGAGGTCAAAACCATTAACCTAGTCCATGGGAAAATACAACAAATCATCTAACAAATCCCTCAAAACCCTCCAAGAGCCAAATGACCCTAAAGAATGGTCCAAATATAATAATAAATGCCACAAGTGTGGGCTAGAGGGAGAGAATAAATTAGGTGTAGTCCTCAATAAAGGTGAAATTTCCCCATGAGAGGGTGAATGATTGAGTCAACATTGTCCAAATACTCCCAAAGATCCTCCAACCAACTCCCTAAAATGATGGAAAGGTCCAATTTTGGAATAACGAACTCAAGAAGATGACATTACCTCTCACATGTGTGAGCCATCCAAGTAAAAAAGTCAAGATAAATGGCATGTGTGGCCTCCTCTAGGTGGGTGCTTCTCAAGTAGATAAAAATAAATCATGCCACATCATCACTAGGTCCAAATAACAACCTATAACCACCTCCATAATTTGTAACCAACTCCTCCAAGGCATTAATAACTCCTATGTGTGGTCCAAGGAGAGATAAATAATGCATAAGTGTGAATTAAATGTCCAATTGATAAGGGAGAATGAATTTGAGTGGTCCATGTGGCATGTGTGGCAACATGGCATCCCTCTCATGGATTGATGCACTGTCATGGATCCCAATGTGTTGACATGAATCCCAAGGAAAATGGTATGGATCCCAATGTATGTAGATATGATCATATATGAGTAAATGGATCCAAATGTAGCATCATGGATTCCAATGCAATGTCATGGATCTTGAGGCATAATACATGTATCTCAATGCACAATACCCACTTGAAGTGATGGGTCTAGTCTCTTAGCAAGCCATTAATTGGTAGCACCTGGTGACATCTCTTAGCACAACATAAAAAAGAGGGTTGTTTTAATATTTTCATAAGTCTTACCAAGGGGAACAATATTGACCATTATACATGCATCAAGTCCTAAGAAAAGACATATTTCCTAAGCACCTAGGTGAAAGATAGGAAAACATAATTAATAATGATGAAAGGGAATGGGGAATGAGTTCATGTGATTACCCTCAACATCTTAG
>JASDQU010263552.1:0-15500 GCA_032191745.1 Picea mariana | reverse complement strand
ATTGCCGACCTACAAGTTTCTTCTAATGGCAGTTCTACGCTTGGGATGCATTCTAGTTTCTTGACGAACTTCTGTTGTGCTACTGATGACGGTCTTTTGGAAGCCGCGACCACCGGTTTCCTGAAAGCATCAATCTCTGGCAAAGGGGGAAAGGTGGGGACGGATCCCCCACCAGCGTCCATGGCTGGGGGACCCCTGCTCGCTGCTCGCTGCGCTGATCTCTGCTTAGGTCGTGCTACACTCGCCCTCTCGCTCCTCACATGTCTTTAAAAGACATAAATTTTAAGAAAAATAAAAGAGTAAAAAATGTTTCCATAATTTGATTTTTAATTTTATAATGATAATAAGCTAAACTTTTAAAAATGATTAAAAATAATAAGTTTGCTTTAATTTTTCAGATAAAAAATTCCAATTTTTTTTTTTAATTTTCAATTTGAAAGTACGATAATGGACATTCATATCACACTTCTTGTTAAACCCTTTGTACAATCATATAATAACACTTGCAAACAATATAAGTATTTAGTCAATACTACAAACCACTATAATTAAAAAATTAAATTAAATTAAATTAAATGAAAATATAGCCATGTAAGGTCTTACAAAAAGTGAAAGTTAAAATGATCATATAGAAAATGAAAACTAAAATTAATAAAAAATTATCATTTTCATGACAATAGAATTATAAAATTTGATAGCTTGGTAGCTTTTTTAACCAGACAAAATTACTTAAAACACAATTACATTTCAACATGAATTATATATATATATATATATATATATATATATATAATATGAACATTTATATCATTATCATTTAAGGAGTTTTGAAGACTTGCCAATATTCTCTTGTACTAGAAAGGGAGAATAAAAATGTGATAACAATAAGATATTATTAATATCTTTGTGCCATATATATCTTTGAAACTACAACTTGAGTGAGTCTAATGGTTAAGAACATGTGTTTCCTCTTAAGAGGTCACAGGTTCAAATCCAGAGGGAGGTAGGGTATGTATACCTTTGTAGACTTTACCAATCAAATTGCTGGACAAAGGAAGGTCCCTTGTTCCACAAACAAAGGAATCTCATACACCAATTTGATGTGGTGACTTAAACATGACCTTTTATATATATATATATATAACCTAGTATATTATAAATAACTTTATCATCATCATAACCTAGTATATTATAAATAACTTCATATATAAAACATATTTCATTTAATATATTAAAAATTACACTATAAAATGTTGTTAGTTTGAAAAATAAATGTATAAATAGTTTAAACAATTAATATAAAAATATGATAACAATAAAATATATGTTAATTCCAGAAATACAAAAGATATATGTAAAACCCAAAGCATGCAAGAGAGTTCGTAAAAGATATATAAAACAAATGATTTCATAGAAATCAATTTTTTTTAATTCTTCGATAGTAAGAAACCAACAACACAAAAAGAAAATCAACCAACAAAATTGAACCAAACCCGCTAGAGACACGAGAATTTGTACGTTTATCCATAGAGGATGCAAGAGAGTTCACATAAGATATATCAAAAGAATACCACCGACACAAAAGAAAATCAACCAACTAAGCCAGTGGAAGACAAGAAAATGAACAAAGCATGCTAGAGACAAGAGACGTGAGGGCTGACTACCTTGTCCACTTGCAACTCAAGTATTTGGCATTGAATTGTAGGTGGCAAGTGAGAGAGTATTTGGTTAGGCATGTGCATTGAGTCTTTAGATTCATGGAAGACATTAAATGGTTTGTTACTCTGCATTTTTGTTTGCCACTATTCCTTCTTAGGTAATTAATGTTGAAGATGATTTTTATATTTTATTATTGTAATTATTGGTAGAATTTTAAGCAAATTTTGATTAGACTCTTTGTCTTTGTAGTATAATTTAGGGTTATTTAATGTTCTCAGCATAATTTAATGTTATTCAAAATTAGTCTCGGATGATTAAAATTAGTTACATATGATTTGCAACAATTTCCATATGTCTAGAAATCTGAAGGCTATATATGAATGTATTAGTTATTTATTAAAGATATGAAAAATAGAGAAGGAATGTGTAACATCACGCTCTTGAGCATATTTGATTGGACTTATTCTTTGAGGACAATTGCATGCATGTGATTTGATTCGTTATATGATTAACTATCTTGATTATGATTATGGGATGTTGAGGATCTGATGATATGTTATCTTGTTATATTTATATCGACAGGTGCTATTGACTTGTTTCCTGAGTGTGCAGGACTCTGGACATTTGATGATGCCGATGGCATCGATGGATCTCCTTGGACTCCCGATCGAGTCAGTGAGTGGACTGATATGGTTTGATTGTTTTTGATATTACATATGTGACATATGACTAGATATTATGATGTTGATTGATTATCGGTGACATGTTTCGTTGATGGATGCAGGATGACGATAGATTTCTAACCAGACTCACATTAGGAGTAAAGGGGTCATGTAGGAAAACCGTAGATATTGAGGGAGAGGTGTGGCAACAGCCCTACCATAGCCTACTAGCACTCCCACTGTGGCTCAAACTGTAGGTTAACGATTACCTAGTTCAAGAGATCCACAATGCCGTGAGGGAAGACTATGATAGTCGCTCACGATGATTCTAAAGGGCACACAATAAGGTAGGGTTCTTATTCCTTAGAGGCCCTTAGTCACCCACAAGGTCACCTGATGGAGTATTGAATCTAGGGGTTTAATGTCTACCAAAATCAATCAAAAGGCGAGTGGCACCCTTGGAGCACGTAGTGCGTCTTGAAGGGCACGTCGCTTTTTTTAACTCTGGCAAGTTAATAAACCCAGTACCTAGAAAACCATGCCTCCTTAGGACCTGGTCGGCCTTAAAATGAATGATGGTATGAGTAAAGTTTAATAACTAATTTTCCCTTAAAAATTGTTGCCAAGCCTAGTGAATTTAAAACCTAGGTCTAAGTAGAACTTGTGAACAAAAAAAAACTAAATGGACATATAACAAGAAGGGGGTAAAGAAAATTCAAACATTAATAATTAAAGTAAAATTTTAATGAAGGATTAAATTATTAAAAGGGTAAATTGTTGTTTATATCTAAACTTGCTAAATCTAAACTAAGAAGAAAAGGGGAAACTTAAGGAAAAGGGGAATGTCTAACATAGTAGGGAATCTAGTCTTTGGAACTTTCTAATTGTGAACTCAACTAGGTTTTAAGAAAGATGTCAGTCATTTAAGAAATGTAAGGGAATAAAGGGACACCGAGGAGCATTTTTAGGAGCGCTTTTAGGTGGGTGAGGGAAATAGGCAAATTTAATTAATTAATAAATTGATATTCTGGTGCAACTAAGGGATCCAATGACATGTGTACGGGGGAGGTTTATCCGAATTAAATTTAATAAAAAGAATCTAAAGAGGGTTTGAGGAACTAATCACTAAGAAAAATCTATAAAAAGGATGGCGAAGGAGGAGTATGGATCATGACTGGTAGGCGTAAGGTTACGCTGCCGATATTTTGACTGATTTTTCTTCTGGGAGTTGGGATACCCAAATCGATAAGGAGTAGTAGCTCGACCTTGCAATGCGAGTTGGGAGATAGATTTTTCTCTTTTTTTTGTGTGCATGGCCCCTTTGCAGCTTGGGGGGCTCAGGGGGAAGAAGAGTAACCCTAGCGTTGGCCGGTAGGTACCGATGATGTCTCAGCAGCTAGCAAGCATGAGTTGGATGGAGCGCAAGCGTGTGACAACGACGTCTGATTCTTCACCTCGGTTATGGTAACCATAAACTGTGTTGATTTCATTAAGTTGCAAATTAATGTGTTGATTCTATTGCAAAGCATTCCAAAATTTTTATCCATGGATTTAAATTTTGAGGAGACTTAATTTAATCATGCATATGTGGTGAATTTGTGATTTCTTCCTGGCTTATAGTTAGTTTTCTCTCCTTGGCAAAACCTCGCGCTGAAATTTTAAATGGATCGGTCAAGGCCTAAGCTATTCGTCTTCTCCCTGGAAACCCAAGCTCTAAATTTCATTGGATATCATGCGTTGTCTTTCTTTTTTACACCCGACTGGTATACCCTTATCTCAACGCCTCTTCTTCATTGATCCGATAATTTACCTCTTATCGCCCAACGATTTAGTTATTGTTTTTATTTTCTCAACGTTTTTATTGGGTTACCACCCCTCCTTTTATTGCTTGTCCAGAAATCAATCCTAAAAGGATCTAGAGTTACTAAATTTTTTGATGAAAACAATTCTTTAATAACTGATGCTATTGCAAATATTAAACTGCTTCCTTGAGATGTAGATTGACCTTTCCTTTTGCACTAGACGCATCTTCACGAGGTTGTGAACGAAAACCAGTAGAGCCATTGAACTAAAACACAGGGTGTTGGATCTAGTAGAGGCTCCAAGAATAATTCTATGATTGGAGGTTTAGTAACGGGTAGCGTATTATTACGACCTGGCCTTGCATGATTTTCCTGATAGCCTATTGATTTTTTCCCTCCCATGCATTGCGGTTGCAGGACCTTGATTGCCTTGTTTTCACAATCACCCATATGAGGTAAGAGCGTTGTTCTCTTAGTTGTTCAATGTTAGCCCGAAAATGGTTTAATCTAACTAGGGGATTGCCACTCTTTAAACCAAATTATTAAGTGACGCAGTGGGTGTGCTACTCGATCTGGAACTTGGACAGGAAGAGGTCCTTAAATTTGTAAACTTTTTTAACCCGAGGAGATTCTCCTTTAATCCGAGAAGACATTGAAGCATGATGAGATTTTTTTTGGCTTTCTGGAAATCATTCAACCTACACCGCGACCTCCCTTTGAGTTTGTACCTTCCATCAAGCCCATGCCTTGTCATTATCATTTGAATGTCAACCCTCTCTGTTTGGGATTTTATGCAGTTTGGAGGCAGACTGTATGCCTTTCTGGTTCTGTCATGAGTCGTATCTCACGTAAGAGTTGATAGGAAGAAAACCACACCTGACTATTGTGTAATTCCCTCCAGTTCTTATGCATAATATGGTATGCATTTGCGCTGTCGACCAAGAGTTATTTCACCTCCAGAATGTGGGGTGGAAACGATTCAATGGTCTCCCTCGAATTTCCTTCCTGTGGCAGCGTTTCCTTAAAAACATAATGCCCATGTTCTCTGCTGCCACGAAATTTGATGGATTGCCCTCAAGTTTCCTTTCAGTAGAACTGTTTTCTTAAACGAAATGTCCACGTTCTCTGCCACCATGAAATTCGATGGACTTCACTCGAGTTTCCTTCCGGTAGAAACATTTTCTTAAATGGAATGCCAACGTTCGTGCTGCCCCGAATTCATTGGGTTGCCCCAAATTTCATCCTTGTAGCCAACGGACATTATTGTTGCCACAGATTCGTTGGTTGCCCCGAATTTCATGCTTGTAGCAACATTCTCAAATGGAATGTCAATGTTCCCTGCTTTCGCGAAACCGATGGATGAACCAGACTTTACTCCTGTAGCCAAGTTGTCATTAATTCAATGCAACGGATATCTTGGTTGCCACAGATTGATTGGGATTGTCACCAATTATCTTGGTTGCAACAAACTCTTATTGAATTCCCTCAGATTGTCATGCTGCAACAAGTTTTTTAAGAATGTCTCGAATTTTAACCTTGTGGCATAAATTTTCCTTGAATGTCACAGATACCTTTATTGAAAGTTTTTCTTTATGATTTTCGGTAAACCTTATTGATAGTTAGCGATCCTAAATCACGCATCTCCTTAATGAGACTGCATGTTCTTGTTTAAATAATTCATGTTGTTTTAGCATAGATTTAACTAATGGTAGTGGTTGACATAAGTCCTTTAAGTTTCATTTCTAAATTTTAATAGTTGGTCTCACCACCCCTTTGAACTTTTACTAAGTTTTAAATGTTGGATAAATTTGAATTAAATGAATAGTATTATTGATTACAAAAGGTTAGTGAGCACATTTCATGGTTCTTAGATGTAGGGTTGGTATGGAACCTTTTTACAAGTCACCTTATGACTGTTGTGGATGTGTCGGACATTAGAAGGGAAGCTTTAAAAATATTATTAAATTACTTATAATGTGTTATTGTTGTGTTGGACCTTGTAGTAGTGATGCTCCTAGTCTTTGGACCCCTTGCACAATCGATTATATGTATCAAATAGTTTAAGATTGATTCCTTAGCTCCTTGTAAACAATGTAAAGTATGTTCCATTATGATTAGAGTCCTTTGTGCCTTGGAATAAAAAGGCTTGGGGACTCTTGCACAACGATTGGCGTTCGATTGTGTTATCTGGTCATGGGATCACATGCATGCCGTGGAATAATCGTAGTTTCATTGTTGTTTTTTTGTGGGGTTAATTGAGCGTCTGGAATAACATAGATGTTGCCCTTGCGCCCTCTTGTGTCCTCATATGATAGATTTAGGATTTCATTCTCTTGTGCCTCGAATTTCTTGCGACTGGAGTTCTTGCGCTTTGAATTAAAGTAATGACTACTCTCACGCCTCTGTGCACGTTTACGTGTGTTGGTCCAGAAACCACTTTACACATGCGCGGTTGTATCAAGTTAATTTGTGAAGTGTTAGTAGATGATTTAATGACTATTTTCTAGCTTCTTTAGTTGACAATGTATGAGGTACCTCGTTAGATTACTATCACGCCTTAAATCATGATGATGAATATTGAATTATTAATTAATTTCTCGTGCGCTTAAATTGTTGATGTGTAACAGATAGATTTATTAAGTGGATTGCTTGTGCGCAATTCAATATTGTGATGTATGACTAGTTGAGTAAGTAAAATCCTTGAGCACATTGAATTTTAGTGTAGTGTTGATGGTTTTATATTTAGTCTCTTGCGCGAAATGCAAGATTATTCTGGCAAGTGATTGCACTTTTGATTAGGATTCACGCCACAAATGAATGCTATTGCATTGTGCCTTGTTTGTAAGGTGTTCTATGATGTGTTATGTGAATGATTACTCACACACCCTATTTAGATTTAAATTTTAATTCCTAGCACAACACTAAAAGAAAAAAAAATTGACCTGTTGTCCATCACTAGTTGTTGTAACGGAGGGGCTGTTACATATGGTATCAGAGCGGGTTCAACCCTACGACTGTGGATAGCTACACCTTACACTGACTTATACACTTGAATTAATAACTTAGCGCTAATTAAAACTTTAACCTGTCCATGAGTTACTCATTTTTAGTGGACATCGTGAAGGTTCTCAACTTGGTGCCTGGGGAGGAGGTGCAACACCTCCAGTAGCACCCATGCTAGAGGGGTCCAACCCCCAAAAAGAAGAACAATTCTTGAGCATAAGCATATTTCCCTGTGGGATGCATTGGGTCTGACAAGGTGCTTCCAGGTCAGAGGCCTTGACCAACCATCTACACTGATTTAAGGCCAGGGCGTCTCTACCTGTGAGGGTCCACAGCATGCCCCAACCAGTGGTGGTAGCATTCATGGAGAACTTTGAAAGACTAAGTTCCCACGTTCACAGTGCCACATATGACTTAACCAATGAGGCATGGCTGGACAACAAGGCGATGTGCTTCACACTTCACAGTTACAACCTCCAACACGAAGGTCCACATGACGGTCTTTAGATAAATGAGAGCGCTCTTCTATGGTGGGAGATTCTCCTACCTCAACTAAACATGAACATCAGAGATGTGTTATGGGAACGGTTCGATGAACGATTCCAGAAGAAGTAGTTGTCAGAGGAATTCATTGAGAGCTATCTCGATGAGTTTCATGCCTTACGATGAGGTGGTTGTACGGTGCTAGATTATGAGATCATATTTATGAAGATACTCTGGTATGCCCCGCAACTAAACCCAGAGAAGCTAGAGGTCAGAAAGTTTGTGTGTGGCCTTAACTCTAGCTTTCATGTGAAGGTGAGGATTTAAATTCCTCGGATGTTGCACAATGCAGTCTAGTAGGCCTCTTATATAAGAAATAATTGATTGCGGGAGTTTGGGAAAGACTCCTACAAGACCATCTGGGCTGACAACACTTGGTGCGCAACAACATTACAGGTCGTCTAGACCAAACCTCTTTGTATCAAGATATGTCTATAAGACCCTTGTTCGTGACACATTGACGATAGGTTCCTTAGTAGAGGGCTCCCTACAGTGGACCACTGCATCCGTGAAAGCATCGCTAGCAGCCGTCGTCTAGGCTTGTCAGTAGAACATACTAGGATCTTAGGCTGGTGGGCCAATGAATTCTATTCTGGGGCGAGGAGTACTGGACTAGAGGTGGGTGATGGACATGTGGAGAGTCACCTTATCAGTAAGACTGTCCAGTTGAAAGGGGCCAGAGTGGCCGAGTCAATAGGACACACTACTGTGGAGGAGATGGAAAAGGCCTATAGGATTCATGACTGCAGTAAATTACTGCCAGGACGAGAACTAATCCACTGTGCTCAAGGAGTCAGGTGCCATCGCTAGACGAAATTTTAAGAATTTGTTAGACCATGGTGCTATAGAGAGCTCTAATTCTAGTGTCGCACTGAAGGGATTTGGGTAATGGCATTCGACAGGACGTGTTTAGATTCGTTGTTGTGGCTTTGGGTACCAACCATATGGTTGGAGGAAGGGGTATGAACTGCCGCTTTAACCTGGGGATAGTGTAATGAAGTCCGAACTACGTCACGATATTAAGATCTTATGATGACATGGTCAATACATACTGGTGGGAATTGCATGGTGCGATAGTCAATGTTAAGATGAGGCAGTTGAGTTGGACCGACGATGAAGGACATATACGCGTGATTGTAGGAAGAAAATGGGGAGTATCCCTAAAGTTCATTTCTTCCCTACAGATACAAGAGAGCACACGAAAGGATGCAAGTTATATGCATACTTAGTGTCGAACGTAAAGGGCGTGGCAGAAGGATTAGAAGACCTTCCAGTAGTATGAGAGTTGCAGACATGATTCCCAGAATAATTACCAGGTGTTCCACCTAAAGCCAAGATGGAATTTACCATCGACCTAAAACCTAGAACTGAATCAATGGCAAGAAATACTTATCGGATGTTGACCCCCGAGTTATAGGAGTTGAAAGCACAACTGAAGGAGTTGTTGGACCTAGGACTTATACGTCCAAGTGTATTGCCTTGGAGTGCTCCTATTAATAACATACGGAAGAAGGATGGGTTGTGGAGACTCTGCTTGACTACCTTCAAGTACTCCTTGATGACATTTTGATATTTTCTCAGATGACAGAAGATCAAGACAAACTTTTATGCCTGGTACTACAGTGTTGCGAGAGAACAAATGACGGGAAGTGGTCACAAAGATATCAAGGATTCATTTCTTAGGGCATGTTATCTCTGGCGAAGGCATCACTATGGAGCCACTGAAGGTAGAGGTTATTGTGGAGTGTCCTACGCCGACGAATTTCCCAGAAGTACGTAGCTTCATGGGTTTAGCGGGATATTATCGACGGTTTTTCGAGGGTTCTTTGAAGATGGAAAATCTGATTACAAAATTGTAGAAGACGCACAAGAAGTTTGTGTGGACTGAGAAATGCATGGAAGCATTTCAAAGGCTGAAGGATATTTTGACGACAACACTAATACTAAAATTCATTGGAGTGGATGAGGGCTTCTTGGTATGCACTGACATATCCAAGGAAGGCTTGGACGGATTCTGAGGAAAGACGATATAGTGAACACTTACATCTCGAGGAAGTTAAGGAGGCATGAGGATAACTACGTGACTCACGATTTGGATTTGTTAGCAATAGTGTATGCTATGAGAGGGTGGAGACACTACCTGATTGGACAAAAATTTCGAACAAAATCAACGGAGCACTGTGGTTTTCAACACCTATTTATGTAAAATGACTTGAACGCATGTAAAGGCATTGGTCAGAACTACTTATCGATTACGATTTGATATTTCCTACTTAAAAGGAATAATTAATAAAGTGGCAGACACATTGAGTCAGAGACCACACGTATTTTTAATGATACCTATTCAAATGAATCTACATGAAAATATTCTAATTACAACGCGACGCTGACTAGTATAAAGAGGGTAAGTAATTTTTCGAGCAAGACACCATGTTGGTACCAAATTTGAGGGATATACTGTGGACTACGATAGATCCTTGAGATATAATAACTGGATTTAATTACAACCCAATGACGAATTGAGAAGTTTTGATCTTATGCTAAGCTCATAAATAAGTTTATGTGGCTCATCCAGGATTCATGAAGATGAGGACCGAACTTAAGCCCTTGTTCATATTGAAGGGATAAAGGCAGACATCATCAACTGTTTGGCGAGATGTCTAGAAGGTCGGCAGGTGAAGGCTGAACATAGACATCTGACAAGATTACTACAACCACACGCTTTTATGGAATCGAAATGGGAAGTCATTTCAAGGGAATTTATTGTTGGGATTGTTGTTAATGACAAGGATGCACGAATCGATTGTCGTGACAGTTGACACTCTGACGAAGAGTTCACATTTTTTCCATATGCGTATGAAGCATTAGGCACCAGGTATAGCTAGAGTTTATATCAGCAAGATTTGGGACTGTCAGATGTACCAAAGGAGTCATATTTGATAAGGGATTCAGTGTTTGCAAGACGATTTTGGACGAGTTTCCCAAGAGGCCTTGGGAACACCACTGAACTTTAGTACAACATGTCCTTGAGATAGATAGGCTCACCAAAGAAACAAACCAATTTGGTAAGGTTGTGTTGCATATGTGTGTGTTGGAGCAACAAAAACGTTAGGATTAGTTTTGGAAGTTGGCCAAGTTAGCGTACAACAACAACTATCAAATCACCATTGAGATGGAACCATTGAGTTTCTTTAGGCGTGATTGTGTCAGACTCCTTAGTGTTGGGAACGAATTGAGGATGGTGTCTTGGTAGGACTAGAAGCGATCCAAGAATTTAAAGAACCAATACAAATAATATCAAAGGGGATGAAAGAAGCGCAGGATCGACAAAAGGGTTTTCCAATGCACATCGCATCGAGCATAATTATGAAGGGCCTAAGGACTAGTCGTGCCTCGTTCCTGAGGCGTTGCATGATGTTTATCTTGTTTTTGGTGCGACTTTAGGTCAATGATCCTACACATGTGATTGACTTGAGTTCTTGGCGGATGTTGGGCGAGGGTGCGCTCACGGTGGAGCCAACCCACATTCCGGACCATTGCATTCGACACCTATGATGTCGAACAATCGATCCAGTGGGACAATTATAGTCCACACTCGGTGACCGAGGAGGATGCATATGATATGCATCAACAATTTCCATTTTTGTTTGATAGCTAGACATATTTATATTGTTAGACACTTTATTTCGGCACTTATATATTATGAAACTTCGGGATGAAGTTTAAAACAAGAGGGGGTGTATGTAACATCCCACTCTTGAGCACACCTGATTGGACTTATTCTTTGAGGAAACTTGCGTGAAAGTGATCTGGTTCGTTAAATGATTGACTATCTTGATTATGATTATGATATGTTGAGGATTTGATGATATGTTATCTTGTTATATTTATATTGACATGTGCTATTGACTGGTTTCCTGAGTGTGCAAGACTTTGGACATTTGAGGATGCCAATGGCATCGATGGATCTCCTTGAACTCCAGATCGAGTCAGGGAGTGGACTGTTATGGTTTGAATGTTTTTGATATTACATATGTGACATATGAATAGATATTATGATGTTGATTGATTATCGCTGACACGTTTTGTTGATGGATGTAGGTTGACGATAGCTTTCTAACCATACTCACATTATGAGTAAAGAGGTCCTACAGGACAACCATAGATATTGAGGGAGAGGTGTCGCAACAGCCCTGCCATAGCCTATTAGCACTCCCACTGTGGCTCAAACTGCAGGTTAACAATTACCTAGTTCGAGAGATGCACGATGTCGTGAGGGAAAACTGTGACAATCACTCACAATGATTCTAAGGGGCGTGCAATAAGGCATGGTCCTTATTCCTTAGAGGCCCTTAGTCACCCACAAGGTCACTAGATGGAGTATTGACTCCAGGGGTTTCACATCTACCAAAATCAGTGAAAAGATGAGTGGGACCCTTGGAGCACGTAGTGCGTCATGAAGGACACGTCACGAATTTTAACTCTGGTCTAAGTAGAACTTGTGAACAAAAAAAAACTAAATGGACATATAACAAAAAGGGGGTAAAGAAAATTCAAACATTAATAATTAAAGTAAAATTTTAATGAAGGATTAAATTATTAAAGGGGTAAATTGTTGTTTATATCTAAACTTGCTAAATCTGAACTAAGAAGAAAAGGGGAAACTTAAGGAAAAGGGGAATGTCTAACATAGTAGGGAATCTAGTCTTTGGAACCTTCTAATTGTGAACTCAAATAGGTTTTAAGAAATGAGTCAATCATTTAAGAAATGTAAGGGAATAAAGGGACACCGCAGAGCGTGTTTAGGAACACTTTTAGGTGGATGAGGGAAATAGAAAAATTTAATTAATTAATAAATTGATTTTTTGGTGCAATTAAGGGATCGAGTGACATGTGTACAGGGGAGGTTTATCCTAATTAAATTTAATAAAAGAATCTAAAGAGGGTTTGAGAAAATAATCACTAAGAAAAATCTATAAAAAGAATGGCGAAGGAGGAGTATGGATCACGGTTGGTAGGCGTAAGGTTATGCTGCTAATATTTTGACTGATTTTTATTGTGGGAGTTCGGATGCCCAACTCGATAAGGAGTGGTAGCTCTACCTTGCGAGGTGAGCTGGGACCTAGATTTTTCTTTTGTTTTTGTGTGCATGGCCCTTTTGCAGCTCAGGGGGGTTCAGGGGGAAGAAGAGTACTCCTAGCGTTGGCTGGGAGGTATCGGTGATGTCTTAGTGGTTAGCAAGCATGAGCTAGACGGAGCGGAAGTGTGAGACAACGATGCCTGATTATTCACCTCGATAACGGTAATCCTAAACTGTGTTGATTTCATTAAGTTGCGAATTAATGTGTTGATTCTATTGCAAAGCATTCCATAAATTTTATTCAAGGATTTAAATTTTGAGGAGACTTAATTTAATCATGCAAATGTGGTGAATTTGTGATTTCTTCCTAGCTTATAGTTAGTTTTCTCTCCTTGTCTAAACCTTGCGTTGGAATTTTAAATGGATCGGTAGGCCTAAGCTATTTGTCTTCTCCTTGGCAACCCAAGCTCTAAATTTCATTGGATTTCATGCGTTATCTTCCTTCTTTACACCCGACTGGTCTACCCTTATCTCAACGCCTCTTCTTTATTGATCCAATAATTTACCTCTTATCACCCATCGATTTAGTTATTGTTTTTATTTTCTCAACGTCTTTTTTGGGTTACCACTCCTCCTTTTATTGCTTGTCCAGAAATCAATCTTGAAAGGATCTGGAGTTACTAAATTTTTTGATGAAAACAATTCTTTAATAATTGATGCTACTGCAAATCTTAAACTGCTTCCTTGAAATCTGAGATGTAGATTTACCTTTCCTTTTTCACTGGACGCAACTTCATGAGGTTGTGAACCAAAACCAGCAGATCCATCGAACTAAAACTCAGGGTGTTGGATCTAGTAGAGGCTCTAGGAATAATTCTATGATTGGAGGTTTAGTAATGGGTAGCGTATTATTATGACCTAGCCTTGCATGATTTTCTTGATAACCTATCAATTTTTTCCCTCCCATGCATTGAGGTTGCAGGACCTTGATTGCCTTGTTTTCACAATCACCCATATGAGGTAAGAGCATTGTTCTCTTAGTTGTTGAATGTTGGTCTGACAGTGGTTTAATCTAACCAGGGGATTCCCACTCTTTAAACCAAATTATTAAATGACGCAGTGGGTGTGCTACCCGATTTGGAACCTAGACAGGAATAGGTCCTTAAATTTGTAAAAAGTTTTAACCCGAGGAAATTCTCCTTTAATCCGAGAAGACATTGAAGCATGATGAGATTTTTTTTGGCTTTCTGACAATCATCCAACCTGCACCCTGGCCTCCCTTNTTTGAGTTTGTAACTTCCATCAAGTCCATGCCTTGTCATTATCATCCAACCTGCACCCTGGCCTCCCTTTGAGTTTGTAACTTCCATCAAGCCCATGACTTGTCATTATTAATTGAATGTATGGCCTCTCTATTTGGGATTTTATGCTATTTGGAGGAAGACTGTATGCCTTTCTGGTTCCTTCATGCGTCGTATCTCACATAAGAGTTGATAGGAAGAAAATCGCACTTAACTACTGTGTAATGCCCTTCATTTCTCATGAATAAGTTGGTATGCATTTGCGCTGTCGACCAAGATTTCTTGCACCTCTAGAATGTGGGTTGGAAACAATTCAGTGTTCTCCCTTGAATTTCCTTCCTGTGGCAGCGTTTCCCTAAAACCAAAATGCCACGTTCTCTGCTGCCACAAAATTCGATGGAATGTCCTCGAGTTTCCTTCAGGTAGCAGTTTTTTCTTAAACGGAATGCCCACGTTCTTTGTTGCCACAAAATTCGATGGATTTCCCTCGAGTTTCCTTCCAGTAGCAACGTTTTCTTAAATGGAATGCCAACGTTCTTGCTGCCACGAATTCATTGGGTTGCCCCGAATTTCATTCCTACATTCTTGTTTCCACGGATTCGTTGGTTTCCCCGAATTTCATGCCTGTAGCAACGTTCTCAAAAGGAATGTCAACGTTCCCTGCTTCCATGAAACCAATGGATGGTCCACAACTTTAATCCTGTAGCTGCGTTGTCACTAACTGAATGCAACGAATATCATGGCTGCCACAGATTCATTGGGATTGCCACCAATTATCCTTGTTGCAACAAATACTTATTGAATGCCCTCAAATTGTCATGCTGCAACGAGTTATTATACCTGCCGATAGGCGGGTATATAGCGATGAGTTTGCTCTTGACCATATATTAATCCATGCGTTGACCAAATATTTGTATTGTTTTCCAATGTCACACCTTAGCAATGGATTTTTTTATTTATTTCAATTATTTAATTTTTTTTTTGGCAAGATCCTATTGGCTATTGAAACCAAAGTCTTATTGCCGAGCCGGCGGCGGTTCATAAAAGAACGCGGGGCATGGCAAGATTGTTTCCATCTTTTTCAAGATACGATGGACCGGCTTAACATTTGCTTGGGCAAAGATTCCGTCAAGAAAGACATCCCGACTTGGCTCAACGTGGCATTGACGAACCAGGACACCTGCTTGAACGGTTTCTGTGACTTCAATTTAACGACCAGCAGTAACATAAAATCTCTGCTGTCGTCCAGAGTTCTTAATGTGTCAGTGTCCTCCTGCTGTCATTTCGCACGCGATGGCTATCATTGCAGTCGATGGCTGTTCTTTGACGGAACAGTTACCTCTTCTAGCCGAATGAGTGCCCTTAACTCCACTGCGCAGCTTGTTTAAAAATCCTTGATATATGCCCCGTCTTTAACCCCGAGGTATATGCCATTAGTTTGAGTAATGAG
>JASDQU010263549.1:0-14509 GCA_032191745.1 Picea mariana | reverse complement strand
GGTGCTCTTCCAATAGCATTATGGATGATTCCATCAGACTGTGATTATTTCAACGCACACTCACTGGCCCATCGGCCAAATGGTATGTAGAAGAAAAATCAAGGTCCCACGTAACTTTTGAGTCCTTGGCCAAATCATTCTTGACCTTCTTCTAATTACCAATCCACCACGACAATGGTCTAGAACTACTTTCTAATTTCAAACAAACCTTAGCCACACATATCGTTGACCACATTCACGAGTGGCATAGGCGATGTATTTTGTGCAAAGCAGAAACCACCAAGCAATAGTGTCTCGACTGGTTTCTTAGATCACTTGTCTCTCTCCTCGGTAAGGATGTAGCTTCCACCTTCCCTCAATCTGAAGAGGAAGCCATCAGTAAGGCCCAACAATATGACCTCATCTATGCACAGTCAGGGTACTTATACATTGTACTTCCCGATCTTCCAAAACCTGTGCCATTTGGCCAAGGCAAACCTGGAATGTCTCACTCAGCAGACGGACTGATTGGTACCACCACTCACCACGGTCCACAACCCCAACCACCACCAATGTATGGAACACCTCAATACCCATTGGCATACGAGGGCACTTCTTATTACCCCCCACCCCCTTATCAACAACCATACCCTATTGTGATACCTCCACCCATCAGTGGACCACCGTCGACACCTCCCATACATCCACCTATTCAAACGAACTCTGGTACCCCCTCTACCTCTGCTTATAGTACTAGCGAAAGAACTACGCCTTCCTATGTACCTTATGGATCATTACCACCACAGAATCTGTACTTCCTATTTCCTAGTCCCCCACAACCCATGGCTCCCCCACATCCTCATGCGAGGGTGAATTTTGTTCAACCCTCTACCGTTCAGCAATACCAAAATTTCAAACAGCTGAATACGGCCAATCCAACCCATCCGTCAAACAATACCAATAAGAAAGGACGGAACAGGAACAACAACAACCCAGGTCAAGGCGGGAATCAACCCCAGCAAAACCAATCCACTGGGGGAAACCAGAACCAAGGGAATCAAAACCCCCAGGGGGGGCAATAGTAATAGACGCCAAGGGAGAAATAACAATAATGTTAAAACCAACTTCCCTTGTGCCCTTTGTGGTGATTTCGGCCATTACACCCATCATTGCCCCCAAATCGCTGATTTCAAATGGTTGAAAGACTCTGGTAGTCTTCCCCATCCTCCATCACTGCCTGCCCCTCAGCAAGCACCACAACAATACGTACAACAACCCCCTCTTGCCGTGCTACAGAATCCCATTCCACGTCAAGGTGTGATAAACACCCAACAGGACACAGAGCATCCTCCATCTTAGGTAGAACCATACCTCAACCCCAACAATCCAATAGATCGCACAATTATCCTCACTAGTGAGGAAGAAATCCTTCTGCAAACACGTAATCATCAGTATCATGCACCCGCTGAGTCTCCTCTTATCCCTCCAGAGACAAAACCTACATCGACGGGACCCCCATTAGTGATTCCTCGCCCTTTCGCCGAACCACCACTTCGCATCCCTCGCATCCCATTGCATAGGAATAACCACAACCCACAGGCTAGGGAAGCTCATAACTATAGTTTGGTAGATGACTTAGCACAATCCCCAGCTTCCATGTCAATTTTGGAGGTCCTCTAGACTTGTCCTACTCAGCGAAAATCATTACTTTCTGCCTTGGGGGCAGTCGACCCCACAGATACCCGACTCATTACCTTTTATCTTGACAGCGGAGAACCTCACCTTCCCGCCTTGATCGCTTTTCAAATACCAGTAAAAATATGGAACATCACAGTTCATCGGTGTATCATCGATGAAGGTGCATCTACATGCATTATGTCCAAAACGGTATGGAAAAAGCTTGGTTCCCCCAAACTCATTCCCTCTGCCATCACCTTACGAGATTATGATGGGCGACCATCGTCTCCTGAAGGGATCTTCCAAAATGTCCCCATCAAACTCAGGGGAAAGACTATTCTCATCTACATCGAAGTTATCGATGCCCCACTCGATTATAATATCCTATTCGGTCGTAGCTACATGTACGCTATGAAGGCAGTGGCATCTTCCGTCTTTCGGACAATGATGTTCCCTCACAATGGGAAGATTGTTACCATTGACCAAGTCTCACATTACGAGCCTAATCCATCTACCAACATCGATAACATTCTTCCTCTCATTCACACAAGCCACGACGCATACCCACTCATCGAGATGGGTCCTGGGATTTTCAAAGATCCATCCTTGTTAGGAACTTACCATGGAGCACCACCACTCCTTCATCCTTCCAATAGAGTATGCATCATATCATCTAACGGCACTCACATAGAGGATACCCTTCCTCCTACCGAGGCTTCTATCATATCTAACATCACACTTGTCATAGCACTCCCCCCTCAAGAACCTCCTGCACACTCGTTGACCCCACCAGTCCACGATTCCACCTCTCCCCAAGGACATATTCCAGTTTGGGAGACAGTTCCCCAAGCCATCACCCAAATTCCCTTCTTTTACCCTCCACCAGGAATCGAATATTTTCAGGTAGCCACAACGCTCACACTACCTAATATGGTGTTAGCAATCCCAGTTTGGTATTTACACCCACCAGAGATGGTCCCTCGACCATCCCTCCCCCCCCAAAAAAGAAGGAATCCCCATGACGATTCCCATATTTACTCCCACCACACCCCCACTCACTAACCCCCCTGCCACAGCTGGGGGCAGGAGAAAGAAAAAGGAGCCCATAGCTCCACTTCCTCCATGCATACAACCTCCTTGCACACTATGTGAGAAAGAGGGACACCAAACCAACAACTGCCCATCTCTACCAAAGTTACAGAATTTGATTCCACTCAATCACACTCCCCCACCACTCACCACTATAGCTAGTCCTACCACTACCACCCCCCATTCCAGTAGTAAAGGGTTGCGAACCAAATTTTCTTGCGCTATATGTTCAGAATATGGCCATTATACCCACCATTGTCTAGCACTGCCACGCTTTTGGCAGACATTAGCCACAGTACGCCAGAGCTTCCAGAGCAACCCTAGTCCTGCTACGTCCTCCTCCACCAATATCACTGACATCCATTATGTCACCACTTCATTCAATGAACGTATGAGATGCCCTTGCTCTCTCTGCAACTCATTAGCTCATTTTACATACCAATATCCTATGATCCTTGAATATAGGAAACGCCAATTGACCCTGCTTCAATGGCCCGTAGAGTCGATAATTGACATTACCTTGTCACTAGTGGATCTTCATGTCATTTCTCCCAAACCCGAGGCCCTTCCAACGTCTCCATGGTTCTTAGACGACTTATCTGAGGATTCACCTCCCAATCCGCCCAACTCTCCCGCTCATTCCCCTACGGACATTTTACACCCAACTACCATGGGTACTCCTCAATACTTCAATATATGGTTTATGTCGAGTGAAACTTCACCATCTCCTAACATTGTTCCCCCTGCTTCTTCCTCACCAGGGGGAAACCACACGACCACCATCACCGATATCACTCCTCATGACCCCTTGTATTCCCATCACTTCCAATGCAACAAAGAAATACTCGAAGAGTTAAACCACCTAGACTATCCTTGGGCTGCGCTACACCACCGTGCACTCTTCTTCCCACAGGAAGCCTCCGCGCCTCCTCACCAACACCCCATTTACACGGTCGAAACCAAGGATTTTATCCCATCAGGGCCTATCGACTAGTTCAAAAACCCCATTCCTGCCCCTGATGCTTTTGAAGAAGGCAACATGGCCAACATTTCCCCAACCATTAAAATTGACATTTCCATTAAAAATGGCATTGTCGAGGAAATCATCATTGGAGCTGCTTGCACTCCTCAGGAAATCACCACATATAAATCCCTATTCCAAGAATATCGGGATATTTTTGCCTGGTCATACATGGAAATGCCTGGCCTCGATCCCTCTATCGTCGAACATCGCATCGACACCTGGCCCAACATTACACCAGTTCATCAAAAACAACGACCGCTACACCCATCCAAAGATGCGGCCATCAAAGCTGAAATTGACAAATTACATGGTGTCGAGTTCATTTACCCCATCACCTATACCTCATGGGTTTCCAATCCTGTACCCATTAACAAAAAACAGGGCACTATCCGCGTTTGCACAGACTTTCGCGATCTCAATCATACATGTCCCAAAGACAACTTTCCAATGCCTTTCATCAATCAAATTATCGATGACTGCGCAGGCCACGAGGCTCTATCCTTTATGGACGAATTCTCTGGTTATAATCAGATTCAAATTCACCCCGCCCATCAGTATAAAACCGCATTCACTACCCCTTGAGGTAATTTTGCATATCGTGTCATGCCTTTTAGCTTAAAGAATGTCGGCGCAACTTTCCAGTGGGCTATGACATACATCTTTCACGATATGTCTCATATCATCCTCGCCTACTTGGACGACCTCACAGCTCGATCAAAGAAACGTACCCAACTTCTTGATGATTTACAAATCATATTTCAACGGTGTCATCAATACAATATCTGCTTGAATCTGCTCAAGTGTGTGTTATGTGTCACCGCAGGGCGCCTCCTCAGCTTTATCATTTCCCAAAGTAGTATTACCGTGGACCCCCTCAAAGTCCAAGCTATCACCAAAATTCCACCTCCCCGGAATTTACATCAACTGCAAAGCCTACAAGGCAAAGATAACTTTCTACGATGATTTGTCCCAAACTACACCATACGCACACACGGTTTCCTTCGCTTACTATGTCATGACATCCCATTTCACTGGGACGACCATGCCCAATAGTCATTTGACGATCTTAAAACAACACTCTCGAACACACCTTTAATCAGTGCACCTGACTACAATCGCAACTATATCCTCTACGTATCAGCATCAACTGTATCAGTACCAGGAGTTCTCATCCATCTAGGTGACGAAAATCATGAGCATGTCATTTATTACGTTAGTAAAAACCTCTCGGGGCCACCCTTGAAGTATAAACATGAAGAGAAACTTTCTCTTGCAGTCGTCCTCGCAGTCCAGAAACTACGCCACTACATTCTACTTCGCACAACAAAGGTCGTCGCAGGTTCCAACCCTATGCAGTACTTGCTCAGTCATCGACAAGTTAATGGCAAATTTGCTCGATGGATCATTATCCTTCAGGAGTACGACCTCGAGTTCTCAACACCTAAGAGCAAGAAGGCCCTCCTTCTCACCGAACTTGTCACGGCCCTCCCCTATGACACCACTAATACCCCCGTCAACACCGACTTTCTCGATGAACATCTCTCTTACATCACTTCGGATGATCCTTGGTACGACGACCTCCTCATCTACCTTCGAACTCAAAAGTTCGGTAACCACCTTTCACGCGATGATTGTTGTCGTATTTTCCATCAGGCCCCCCACTACCTCCTCATCGGCGACATCCTATACCGGTGGGGAGTCAACACCATTCCTTGTCGATGCCTGACTATTGACGAGGCCGATAGAGTCTTAAACAACTGCCATAGCAGTGCATGTGGGGGGCATCTTTTGGGCATATCCACTGCTCAGAAGATTATCCTAGCCAGTTACTTTTGGCCTACCTTATTTCACGATTACATTCACATTGTGAAATGATGTGAGCAATGTCAGCTCTACACCAATAAAGCTCGAGCTCCCCCTGCCATTCTTCATCCCGTCATCATTGCCGGCCCTTTTTGTAAATGGGGCATCAACTTCATGACTTGTAATCCCCCCTCCAGCAATGGTCACAAATACATTGTTGTCGTCGTTGATTACTTCACCAAATGGGCAGAAGCTATACCCACCTTCAACAACATCGCTGACACTGCAGCATGTTTTTTATTTAACCACATCATATCCCACTTTAGAGTACCACTCCAACTCATTTCCGATCATGGGAAACACTTCGAGAATGAGATCTTCATAGAACTCTCATCTCGGTTAGGATTCTCTCACGGGTTTGCCTTACCATATTACCCACAGTCTAACGGAAAGGTCGAAGCAGTTAACAAAGTCCTCAAGACCATGTTACAGCGTATGGTTAATAAACATAAAACTAATTGGCATCATATGTTATTTTCTGCGCTACGAGCTTACCGTACGGCTGTGAAAACAGCTACTGGTTTCACACCATTTCATCTAGTCCATGGGGTCAAGGCCACTCTTCCCATAGAGTGCGAAATTCCCACCTTACGCACCGCAATTGATCTATTACCCAACACTGCTCCAATGGAGTAGCTCTTGCTGAACTTAGAGTCTCTGGATGAAGATCGTCGATCTTCCTTACAGAACAACGAGGTAGCTAAAAAATGATCCAAGGCTACCTTTGATCGACATGTCAACCTTCGCTCATTTCGCGAAGGCGACCTCATCCTGGCTTATGATATCGCTCATGATACCTTTGGCCATGGAAAATTCAAGTCACTCTGGCATGGCCCATACATTATCCAGCATTGCCTCACCAAAGGCGCATACATCCCGGCCTCCCCTGAAGGCCTCTCTCTCAAAGAACCTGTCAATGGGTTGTATCTAAAGAAATTTTACACTTAAACGTAGTCATTCTACTTTAGGTTATCTCTTTTATAGTGTTTTTAATATTTTTTCCATCCCTCACATCTAAAACTATCCTTTGTGCTATTGACATATGCTTCCTCCACCAGCCTACCACATCGGTTACTCCGACGGCGCTAGCCATTGGACACAAAATCTCGCTTCAGCCGCTTGGGCTCTCTACACCCCCTCACATGAAATGCTCCATTCGAGCAGCATATGTTTGGGGTCAGCGACCAACAACCAATCCGAATACACCGCCATCATCGGCCTCCTGGCCGATGCCCAGCATCATCGTATTCGTCACCTTAACGTCTTCCTCGACTCTCAACTCGTCATACTCCAGCTCAACAATGTGTACCACGTCTGTGATCCTTGTCTCTTTCGCAAATACCTGCAACTTAGACTTTTATCTTGACATTTTTATTCCATTACATTTACACATATTCCAAGACAATTGAATCAAATTACGGATAACCTAGCTAATATTGTGTTAGACTGGCATATATCACATCAATCTACCTCTACACATACATAAACATATAACACAAACTGTCATCACATATATAGATTAGACATCAACAATACATTAACAAAACACATGTAAACACCACATAGATCTCAAAAATGTATACTCATGTATATATCAAAAGGTCCACAGTGCCATCCAAATATTTACATACAAAAATACAACTATCTGCAGGCCAATGAAGCACCTCGGTACAAAATGGGCTCACTAGCCTATATACAAAAAGTATATATACATCAATACATAGAGCACCACTCATGACACCTCTAGAGCACCACCGCCTGCTCCTCCCTCAGGCAATGGTGGCCCGCCACCACCCACCCCTCCCTCAGGCGGTGGTGGTCCACCCCCTACCGGTCCCTCCTGCCCCGGCAGTAGTCATCCAGTCATCGTCGTACCAGCCACTACTGCTCGTTGTACTATGACCCACCATGGCAGTGGAACCCTCATGCACTACTCTAGGATACCCTCATCCTGGATGCGAGACCATATGCCCTCAGGCACATCCTGTAACACCGCCTTCAGATGACGGCGTATCTCCTCAAAATCCACTCCGGCAGTCGCTGGAGGAGCATGTGATGGCCTAGCACCAGGGTCATCAAACCGTCACCTCCTCGCTACCCTCTCCAGCTCAGCTGGTCACACCGCAGCGTCCTCACGCTGACGTCTCTCTCCCCATGGCAGTCTCTCCGGCTCCTAATGAGCCGGCACTCTCTGCAACTCCACCTCGCACCCACGAGGTGCCACATCTGCACATACAAACAAACAACAGAGAGTATCAGCATCTATATCATATACATAGGGCATGCTCTCTCAAAAACACAAAAATATACATATCAACATCATCAACATACCTCGGCGGTCAAACACCTCCCCTGGAGGTAGCACCATGTTCGAATCCTCCTGAAAGTCAACCCCGGCATAGGGGTACTGTAATATCACCTACGGCATATGCCGCCATACTTGTGTCGCCTCTGCAGTGAAGAAGTGGTCACCATCGCCACCACCATGTAAAAGCAACACAGTCGACCACCACCTCAGCCATGGCTCTCACGCCCCTGGCACACCCAATAGAATCCTAGAGCGCAACATCAGCACCCTCTCCAGAAACCAGGCCACCAGGATGGACTCAAAGGCAAACTCTCCCGTATCCGTGGACCGACAGTGGTCCATCTCCCCAACCATCCTGGAATGCAGCATCAGCCCCCAGGAAAAATGCTCACCAGCCAACACTCTCTCCATCACCATCAGTTGACCACCGTTGATCCGCTGCATCGCCAGCGAACCATACACTCTCACAATCATCGTTGCTATATAGCGATGCTTTAGGGCATCCATCGCCCCAATGCTCACAACTGTGCTGGACATATAGTTCGGCCCCAAACAATATCTCCAGCCCACCGTCTCGAGCAGCGTATCTCTAGGTAGCACCGGCTCCACCGGTAGGGGTGTTCCCTGAAATGGGAACCCAGTCAAAAAATAACATCCTCCACCGCAGTGAAGGGAATCTGCTCTCCCTGCACTATGAAGCAGTGCAGGTCCGGACTCCACATCCAGATAAGAAACTGCATGAGATACTCCTGCACCCATATCAAGGGGCACTCAAAGAACTTCAGCAACCCACAGGCTACCAAATTCGCACGTATGCCTGGCTCCTCAATAGCCACGGCGTCTCGTAGCTGGGACCAATCCCGCTCTCGCCAACCAATAGGCATCGTGCACAAAGCTCACCTGCACAACATAAAACTGTCCTAAGTCAGCCACATGGACAATCAAAAACATCAAAAAGACATGTTTTACACCCGTCAACCTTGCCTCCATTGCGTGGTTTTTCAACCCACAAGCGCACACACATGCGTGCCTGCACACCCCACAGGCATGCACATATGCACGCATGTTCACCACACAAGCGGGCACATGTGCGCACCTGTTTACTACACAGGCACGCTCTCAGGTGCGCCTGTTCACTATACAGGTGTGCACATGTGCGCACCTATTCAACCAACAGGTATGCCCATAGTGCGTGCCCATTATCCCCTTACTGGCGCTCGCATGCACGTCTATCTGGTGGACAGGCGTGCACGTGTGCACGCCTATTACCGGATTTCCCGTGCATGTGGGGCCCACACCCCTAACCACCCCTGTACAGCCCTCCGTACAGCCCCTGCCCAAACAATGAAACCCTAATTCTATGCAGGATGATCAGAACACTAACCTGACACTCGCGGATCCACAATCGGATGCCTCGTCCTCCCAGAATCTCACAATCTCCTCTGAATGCTTCTCGTCCAATCACTATAGCAGCAAGTACAAATGAGGTGGCAATGTGGGCCCTACAGCTATATATATGCCTTTTTGCCAAACTTCCACTCACCATTCCGGGAGCCCAAGGTGTCCATTTCTCGATCCGTCTTTAGCCATGGGATCAGCATCCCGTCATCTACATCACCATAGTCCCTAGGCCTCTTTTCATCCTGAGCCCCCGGGATGCCATTTTTCATACCCTGGTCAGGTACTTGGTCATCATACACTGACACAACCCCTTCAGGTATATACTCAGCACTGGCATGTAGTCATTCCCTTTGAATCTCACTTACATTTCTAATCACACCCTCTGACATTTTCCTCTAGCATCCCCATTCCCAGCTCTACAGTACCCACACCTTCATTTGCATCTTCGGTACTGTCACCTAGTAACACTCTTACCCACATGAGTTGTCCCATTCATAGCACCCTTTGGCACTTCTGACACTCATGTCATTTTTCAATACCCTTTAGGGATGGGAGTCCCGATAGTCTTACATCATGTCGCGAATCCACCACATACTCCTTCTCCTCATTTTGCTAGCTTTCCCAAAGGACTCCCAAATTATCTCTCCATGGTTCTATGGTCGGGATGCACCCCCGCAGTAGCATGAACCCTCCATTTCATCCATAATCCATCTACCCATCTACAAAACTCCCTTCATTTTACCTACCTCATACAGAAACCCACCAATGGGGCCCCCACCCTTCATCAGTTATCCGAGCAAACTATGCCCTACACGGGCCCACCATATCACACTGGGGCACCCGTTTCTGTATTTGTACACTCCTCCCCAATTATTCATTATTTATTGTACAAACGCCTTTATTTCCAGTCGTTATATTACCTTTTTATCGTCACCTTTGGCAACCTGCTCCCCTATTTTTAGCCAACCGCAACCCATGTAACCCTTGGTTGGAGCACTACTTATCATCCACCCTTTCCAGCATCATCCATATCTTCAGAGTATCCCACAGGCCACTTACCTCTTCCCTCTGAATTTGTTCACCTTGTCCCGCCTCTGGAACAACTTATCCCCAGTCTTGTCGTCCCCCTAACACTTGACCTCGTTGAATAGTTGTGACCACTTTTTATCTCACATATACTCCAACCAAGGGCAGTCTTGAGTCTTTCTACATCTTGACTTCATCCATGTACCTCCTCCACTTCCTCACCTCACCTAGTAGATTTCACGAAGCCATTTGCTTCTGAGAGTCACGTCCCCCTTTTTGTCGACATCAGCACAGTTTTCCAAAAGGGTGACAGTATCTTGATTCTCATTACCCACCCAAAGAGAGATCTCGAATGGCACAGGGAAAAACACAATTGCTCCCTGCTGTCATTGACCCCCATAACATTCGACGTCAACACTTTTTTATGTTACGGTGGGTCTTACTTTGCGACTATTGCGGTTAGTTCTTTCATTTTCCAAAGACCTCTGAACTTGGCTGGGCTATCAATTCCCACATAATCGATGATACTTATTCCCGTGATTACTGCCTACTATTCAAAGTATGTTCATCCGCAGAATTGTCTTCTGCCTTTATCACGACCGCCCCCGAGGGCGCTACAGTTGTCTACACCAACACTTCATTCCTCTTTTTTGAGTTACATGACATGAGCATGGGGCATGCCCGCCTCGTTTGTACATAGTTTTCTTTTTTACACACCTCATGGAAGGTTGGGTTCTACCGGTTCCTTTTTCCCTCCAACGGATCGCTCTGGATGATCCCACTATTTCTCTCTCTTACAACAACACTCTCAGTAGAGGAAACATTGATGGATTTCAGCCATACATATGCTCCTAACCTCATCCATCAGGGGGCATCTGTTATCACTGAAATTTCGTCCGCACATGGTTACAAGAACTCAGCATCGTCAAACAGTGAAGAAGTCACCCATGGACCTAAATTAACACCAAATCATTCATAAAAGGGTCAAAAACTATACAAAGTAGTGAAAAATTGAAGGTCGCTATGAATACGCTGGGCGTGCGCGCACATGCACGGAACAGGAACACAGAAATTGCGCACATGCGCACGATGCGTGACTGTTATCGCAAAAAGACGTGCACCTGAGAAACGGCGCATTTATGAGAGTGTTCGGCCTCCCACCCACTTATGGTTCAGCTCCCAAGCCAATTTGACACTCAAATCTGGACTGGATTTGACTGGATGGTTGGTCAAAGACCTAGAAATGCCCTAATTAGCCTCTTTTCACACTACAAACCAGTTGAACAATAGCTCAAAGGAATGTTATAAAAAGGCCATGGATACACTTCATTTTTCAAGGAATTCAAAGAAAAGTTATGCTGCCATTATTCTCTTGAGGACTCCATCCTTGCCAAGAGTATATTTGCACCATTGCAATGGGCAATCCATCCCACCCCTTGAGTGGATTTGCAAAGAGTTCTTTCATCATTTTCCATTTTTATTTGTTGTAAGAAGACCTTGCTAGTGGGGGTCCAAGAGCCCTCCCTTGGAGGAAGAAGGGACTCATAGTCCCCTTTCTTCTTGGTGTATTCTTTCACTAATAGATCAGCCTCATCATTGGTGACATGGGTCTTATTGTTCTTTTTGTTTCTATGTCCCTATGCTTGTGCATTTAGTTGTTATTGCATTTATTAGTTTAATTCTTAGTTGTTGTTTTCTATTTCTTTCCCTAACTCTTTTCCTTATAGCTGTCCTACTCAGCAGACCCAACTGAGCTTGCAAACACCTCTATTTTGCTCACTAAGGTGACGGAAGAGGCGCAACATCAAGGCAACTTGTAAATAAAAAAATTAGAGGACGAACTATCCAAACATCAACAAAACATAGAAATATCATGACATAAATATAAATATCTCGAGGATATGTTTTACAAGGAATTATTAGAAAAGGACCAAGAAATTTCTTACCTAAAATAACATGGTCAAAATTTATTCACACAAATGAAGAAGACAAAGGTTACTGAAACAATGTAATAAAAGATTAGAACAAGAGAAGAAATATCTCAAGAAGGAATTCAGCAAGAACCTATCAAAAAAATATAAAGAAAATCTTGCTTAANATGTCCCTATGCTCATGAATTTAGTTGTTATTGCATTTCTTATTTTAATTCTTAGTTGTTGTTTTCTATTTCTTTCCCTAACTCTTTTCCTTATAGCTGTCCTTCTCCGCAGACCCAACTGAGCTTGCAAGCACCTCTATTTTTCTCACTAAGGTGATGGAAGAGGCACAACATCAAGGTAACTTGTAAATAAAAAAATTAGAGGACGAACTAGCCAAACATCAACAAAACATAGAAATATCACGACATAAATATAAATATCTCGAGGATATGTTTTACAAGGAATTATTAGAAAAGGACCAAGAAATTTCTTACCTAAAATAACATGGTCAAAATTTATTCACACAAATGAAGAAGACAAAGGCTACTAAAACAATGTAATAAAAGATTAGAACAAGAGAAGAAATATCTCAAGAAGGAATTCAGCAAGAACCTATCAAAAAAATATAAAGAAAATCTTGCTTAAAAAAACCTTAATCAAAGGTTTCTTGAACAAATCAAAAGATTAAAAGACAAGAAACTTGAAAATCAAGACATTAAAAATAAAGTTGAAAAATCAAGAAATGAATAACTTTCATGTCTAAGGAATCACATTCAAAATCTAATTTACATAAATTGGGAAGTTTTAGAACGATAAGAAGTTGTTGGAAAACAATTTAGAATAACTTATCAAGAAGAAAGCATCGAAACACTCATATCTAAAAATTCAAGTTGTGGAGAAAGGAAAAAATATAGATCCAATAAACATCACAACTCAAGAAGGTGAAAATCCAGTTGAAGTAAGGACAAATTTGGATGTTGAATTACAAACGATGGAAATTCCAAGTGTACTTACTAATAAAAATTCAACAATCAACAGAGCAATACTAGTGTATGAAGAAGATATAATACCAAAAGTAAACCGAGAAATTGCTACAAGAATGATAAGGGAAAGTCATGCTACAAAGATTCCTTATCGACAACCTAATCACAAGGGAAGGTACCTTAACGAGTTAGTGTATCAACATCACTCAGAATAAAAAATGATTGACCATCTTCTGAAAAATATTTATGTATGTGCAATTGAGTCTCGTAACAAAATTTCATCTTCGGAATATTATAAGCCCAATGTTCCACATAGGATAGAAATAGGAATGTCAAATCCTACTACAATTTGACAATTCTACTCAGTTCTTATAATATCATACCTTCTTGTATCATCAACCACTACAACGATAAGAATGGATAACCGTGAGATTTCATCCCGAGACAAAACAAGGGATAAATATTTCCATCAATATGCTTNTGTAATAAACATATATATATATATATATATATATATATATATATATATATATATATATATATATATATATATATATACACACACACACTAATAAACACTAATAATGATTAATGAAAAGACACATTGTAATGAAATCATGTGGCGTAAACTAGAGGACATGACTTCTAATGAAAAGGCACCCGCTTAGGTATTTATATGGGACCCCTCATTGTATCTCATTACCATCTCATTATTCAATATAATATTTTAATTAACATGGATTGTTTTATGATATCCTATTTATTCTGGATATTCATTTGATGAACCATATTGGTTCACCATAAAGGTATCATTGTGTTGGAGATATTTCACGCTCACAGCCACCTAGTAGTTCATTTTCCTAATTTTACTAACCTAAGTTGAGGTACCCATTCATAGATGGGAATGTTCCCTCCTAAAATAAAGGCACCACTCCTCTTCAGTCATCATTCACAACAACCTCAATGTTATCTGTTATCACCATGTGTTTCATGCTCACATTGGGATCATCACCAGTAAAGGCACACTGACCTTGGGATCATCACCAGCAAGGAAATACCCATGTGAATGCATGAGATTCTCTCAACTTAACTTGTCTTCACTAGTTAACTGATGATCGCATGGTAGGTTAACTAGGACTAGGTGGCAGTTCACTCAAGTTTCTATTAGTGAGTCTCTAGATATCTCTAGATCACTATTATGTGACATTATTTTAGCCATGCAAAGTATATCATTTTTATT
>JASDQU010263547.1:0-15478 GCA_032191745.1 Picea mariana | reverse complement strand
ACAACCCCATTATATGCTATCCCTCCCACACATGAGGGATCATTACTAGAGAGCTCATGGCGTCAAGGGAAACCTAAAGAATAAAACCACAAGGGTCAGAAACACGAGGACCTCATATCTACATTAGGACCCACTTCTCATGGACATAGGAGCTTAGTTTCCCTTCATCCCCAAGGGCCATCCTTTGTTTTCCCTCCACTCGGACATGTCTGTGAACCCATAATGGCTACCACGATTCTCGTGGGGGTACCCAATCCTTTAAATTCATATTTGAGCTACACTTGGGTCCAATCGCATGAGTATGCTCCACCAAATTTACTAAGGACTTTCCCTTGGCCTCAATAGCATGAGCTCCCTTAATTCCATTAGAAATATGACCCACAAGTTCAAAATATTGAATGTTGATGGGGGAAATAACAATGCCCCAATTTTACCAACCAAACATGCCCTCGTTAACTTTATTTATTTGTTACACCAAGACAAACAAAATGCACTATACAACCTAGTATGGATGAGATGTGTAATGTATCGTAATGCTAATATATTAAAATTAAATAAAAATTGAGGTCTATAAGATAAAAATGAGAAGAATAAAAAGAAAAAACAGTTATAATAAAAAAATATGATAATGATGATGTCTTTTAATTTTCATTACACTAGCTTGGTCTCTAAGACCTAGACAAGAGAGAGTGAACAAAGAAAACTAGTAAATTAAAATCCCAAAGTTACTTATTAGTCCATGTCGAAGGCGTAGAGGGACTATAGTGATCGATAATTCGTTGACTTCATATTAGTTTGTCCTTTGACTAAAAATATTTGCATAATATCTGTTGTTGGAACTAGGGAACTAAAACCATTGATTTTTATATAATAAAAAAATACCATATATGTCATGATCTGATTGGATAACAGATTGGAGGTCTTATTGCCAACCTCGCTATTCCCAATGTTTGATATGTTAGCATATCCAAAGTTTTTGATCATATACGGTCTTTCTGAGTTTTTATTTTTTTCTCGAAATGTTTAGATATCCAAAGTTTTGAAGATGGAGAGTCAGTTTTTTATTAGTTGACTTCATATTAGTTTGTCCTTTGAATAATATTTTTTTTTACATAGCGTCTATTGTTCGAACTATTGTTACTAATTTTTTTTTATTGTTATAAAAAATATAATAATTTTTTTTTTGTACGTAAGAGACCTGCCACACTGCATTGTTTTTTAAATGTTTACAGAGTAGTTATGACAGACTTAAATGTTTACCTAATAGGCCTCACAGCCTTAAATGTTTACTTAATAGGCCTGTTACAATACATTTTCTTCCGGGTTTTTTTTATATGCAATGTTCTCTATAGTGAAAATGGGCAATATTGTTCTTCAGCGGCATTGTTGGTTCACTGGTTCATGCTTGCTTCTTGCTTGTTCATTGATTTTTTATTTTCCTGGTGTTGTTGTTCTTGTTTTCCTATTGATCTTGTTGCAGTTTGCAGGCTTGGGATTCTGCAACCGCAATTTGAACTGCCCTTCTGTCATTCCCCATTGATGGACGGGTTTGGGTGTCTTGTTTAGCTTCTCTCGCTATTTACAATTTGCAGGTGGGAAATTTGACTACTGGGGATGCCTGTGTCAAAATCCTCTTGCAGAACATCTTTGTATGTGAGGAGAAAATATGATTTCCTTTTACTATGCATCATTGTGGCTGTGATGGAGGTAGGTTCTATGTCAAACACTGGCCTTCTGTCGTTCCCCATTAACGAGCAGGTTTGGGTGTCATGTTTAGCTTCGCTTGCTATTTGTAGTTTGTAGGTGGGAAATTTGACTACTAGGGATGCCTGAGTCGAAATCCTCTTGAAGAACATCTTTGTATGTGAGGAAAAAATACGATTTCCTTTTCCTATGCATCACTGTGGCTGTGATGGAAATAGGTTCTGTGTCGAACATTGGCGATCAGGAACAAGATGAAGGCAACATTACAGTCCTGCTTCTTTGGTCATAGTAATCACATACAAAGATGAACAGCAAGAGGATTTTGATCGCTCCCAGTATTGAAAAATACCAACCGTGAAAACCGCACCTTTCTTAATTTCTTGCACAGTGGTAGGCCTTTGGACGGTCCTGGTAGCTTTGAAAGTTTACCTGACAGGTCTCATAGTCTGAAATGTTTGGTTAACAGATATGTTACAATACAATTACCTCTGAATTTTTTGATACAATCTTGTGTGCAGTGAATTTGGCCAATATTGTTCTTCACCGGCATTCCTGGTTGGCTAGTTGGTGCTTGCTTCTTGGTTCGTTGGATGCTGGTTATTGTTGTTTGATTCAAATTTGCAGGTTTGAGGTTCTGCAGTTGCAGTTGGGCCTTTTGGTGCTTCTTAACTGGGTTTTTATTTGTTTCTTGTTCTTGTTTTCTTCAACTTTGCAATGTTGGGGTCCTACATATGTAGTTGGATCTATTGTTACATGGTTTTACAGTTGGCTCCCCAAAAAATACTATTAAGATAAAATAATATGCAAAATTTTGCAGTGGATGTAAACAACATCTCTTTTCACTTGAACCAGATTTTGTCGAGCTCTAACTATATTTCATAGATGACGATGTTTTTCCCATAGTTAATGTCTTTCTATGGCTTCATAGTTATGAGACTAAGTGTTGATGTGTGAGTGATAAAGTTCTTCTCTCCCTTTCTTTTTCCTCTTGTAAACTTGTTTTTTCCCTTTTGTTCTTCCCCTCTATTATGCGTTTTTGGTTCTATACTTCATCACGTTTCTGTGGTCCTGGGTTCCTGGGGTGGCCAATTGAAAAATTGTCATATCCATCTATATATTTACATCACAAGTCCAATCGACCGATGTTCGTTTGCATACTTAGCCAATTTCTTCTAAACTTGCTCATTTTTCCCTTTTGTTCTTACCCTCTATTATGCATTTTTTGGTTCTATACTTTGTCATGTTTCTGTGCTCGCGGGTTCCCGGTGTGGTGAACTGAAAAATATTCATCTTCATCTATATCTTCACATCACGAGTCTGACCGACCGTCATTCGTTTGCATACTTAGCCAATTTTATGAACGCAGGTTCGCGGATAGGTGTTATCGAACTCGGGTAACCCGTGTTCGGGGTATACATCTTGCACCCAAAAATTTTGTGCTCTACAATTCGACTCTGGACTCCTTGAACTCGCAAGCCTAAATCTACCTACGATGACTCCATCTTTCTGACCTACCTTTCCATACTTAGTTAAGTATTAAAAGTTTTGCGGCTTCACACACTCCTGGGTTAAGAAAAGTTTAAAAGCATTTTTATCTCCCCTCCATCCCTACCACCTTACGCCCTTCCCAATGCACATTAATTATGATTTTACTAGTGACAACCCAGACAACCCACTAGACAGGTTTGAAAATATTGGCTTTAATAAGCAGAAAGCTCGAGAACATCTCCCATTAAAATGCATAAACAGATGAATATTATGGGATCTGATAAAAAAATTTGCGTCCATTTTGAATTTGCAAAAAGTGTTGGATATTTAGTTTTTTAAAGGCATCATCATAGTAATGGTGAAATATTGTACTACCACGCTTCCACCCATGAACGTGTCATCCACAGAGGTCTTGACGTTATGTCCCTCTTTAATACTATGCATATGTTACACGTTGTCATATTTGAGAATCTGCTTGCATATGGGAATGTTAACTCATGCTATTATTGACTATTCAACACACATATTCGAAAAGATTGGCATTAATAAGAGAAAAGATCGAGGGCATACTCCATTAAAATGAATTAAACCAAAATCTATGGAAGATTATACTATCATCCTCCAACGTTGATTTTAAATACTTATTCTCATTTCTCTCTATCATCGAAGAGTTGGGATTTCAGGTGCCGTCATTGTAATGTTCATGGTCATGGACACATGAGACAAATTAGAGATCCCATTCAGGCCCAATTGAAAGACAAGAGAATGGTTTTATGTGACGTCATCTTTGAGCGAAAAAAAATTCAGTTAGCCAAAAGAAACTTAGACACACACACAAAAAAAATCAAGTATCTTGTGATTGGTGGTCTCCCTGTATTTGATGCTTTGGTTGGTTGAAAGGCCTTCCTGAAGATTTGTGTGTTTATCTTCTTTGTTTTCTTACTGGGAGTTGGAAGGGACTTTCAGGTCACCTGCAAAATGATCCTTCGTTGAAGTATATAGTTTCTTCGAACAACAGGGATTTTCCAAGTGTATCAAGTTCTACAAACCACACAAGGATTTATCTTTCGTCAGAGGAGTCGCACATACTGTGGCTTGCAAAATGGTCTGTAATATTCAGAAATGGCGCAAAATATTACTCCATTCATGAATATACTAAGAAGGAAATTATAAATTTGGATCTTCGCGAGTATGAGAAACTGTATGGGTGGTTGAATCGACATCCTAAAATTACAGAAGTTTCTATTTCAAAGTTTGTTGAGCTACTTCTGCGTGTGGTAACAGACTTGATAGAAAGTCATATTGTTTGTCAAAGTTTGTTCATTGTCCTCTGGATGTAGTAACAGATTCCACATACAATCAACTTTATATCGCTACTGCACATTTTTTTACACTATTCTTATGCATATTATTGCATCTGGGTCGATGAGCTTGCCCCTCTTTGCTGGAATATTCTCCTACCTAAAGGTGGGTATATAACCAAGGAACGATGCTCTCAAAACTTTCTAATTCCTGCATCGACATGTAATTGGGAAAATTTAATGGGAAGGAATTATGGATTATGGACTTTGCAACACTTTCTGAGGATTACTTTATACTACCACCTTCTGCAAGAATTTTCGCATGTTCAGGTAATGATTTGGTTTCTGGAAATCACCTTTTACTACCACCTTCATGTAATCATTTTATATCATTCTTTAGAAGAGACCTTAATGTAGTGGTGTATTCCAGAGTTGTTTCCACCTAATATCAATCTTCATGTTGTTTCCCTTCCTTTGAATAAGGAAAGTGCATTTCTTTTGTTGCAGTTGATCTGATATTTGAAAAAAAAAAAAATGCTCAAACAATACAATTTCTTGTTTTTTAAAATACAGAACAATGTATTTTTTAACACATGGTTGTTCGAAAAGTTTTAGGCATTGTTTTGGATTCACGTCCTTCAAGGATGTTAATTAATCACACAATTAATATTTCTTGTGCCAATGCAATTGAGTTGTCTTCCATTGTGGCAATTGCATTAACACTGCAATGCCATATAATAGATGTCTAACATGTACCTAGTGTCAAGGTCATTATCACACAGGACACCCAATGTCCAAAGATTTATGGACTCAGAGAAACATTGTATTTGTCGTGACAAAGCAACACTAAAGTCGATGTTATTTGCAGGTCTGACAATCCTATAGTCTAGGTGCTTTGACAATGATAACCCTACTTGTTCACCACATTGTCGCACTACAGTCAATAGCATTGTTCCCATTGCCACCGCCAATGTCAATATCCGAAGCCAAATCTATCTGGAGCCTGGGGTCACTGCCAGTGTGGATGCCTGAAGGTGAAACTACCTGGATCCTAGGATCACAACTTCTTACACTTGAAATTAGTATCAGTAGTGATCGAAAGTTGATTGTATGTCGAGTCTGCTACTACATCCAGATGTCACTCAACATTATTAGACATAGAAACTGGTTGTCTGTCAAGTCTGTTACAATTTTGGCATAAAATGTTATGCAATTTTTGAATGTTGATTCAAACGTGCATACAGTTTCTCACGTTCGTGGGTATCCAATTTTATAATTTCCTTCTAAGTGTATTTAGGCATGGAGTAATATTTGGCGTCACTTTTGAACCTTCCAGACCATTTTGTGGGCCGCCATGTCTGCCACCCCTACGACGAAATATATATTTTGATGTGATTTGCAGCATTTGATACACTTTCCATATCTGTGCTACCGGAAGAAGCTATGTACTTCAATAGAGGAACATTTTGCAGCTGACTTGGACATCCCTTCCAATTTATAGCAATAAAACAAAGAAGTTCAACATACAAATCTTCAGGCAGGCTTTTAAACCAAACATATGATCGAATACAGGGAGAATAACAATCACAACATACTTGAATTTTTTTTTGTCTCAATTTTTGTTGGCTAATAGGATTTGTTTCCCCCAAAGATGACGTCACATAAAACCACTCCCTCGTCTTTGAATTGGGACTTAATCGCATCTCTAAGTTGTCTCACATGTCAATGATCAGGAACATTACAAGGAAGGCACCTTAAACTCCAAGTTTTCGACGATAGAGGGAAATTAACACTTATCAAAGTATGGAATGTTGAATAACCAACCAATGCAGGGAGGTCATATCTAGAAGAGACAAGCTATTCAAAAAGTTGGGATAGATCTAGCTGGCAGCACCAATGAAGTCCAAGACCCGAAATTGATATTCGACTCGTTGTTTTTTACAAATCAAGCATTTGATGGTCAAGTTGAAATCTATAAAACATTGTCCATCGGCTTCATTATTGTACATATTTGCTTTTTTTTTCAATGGCAGGCCCAATCGCAGTCATTATGGCAAATAATATCAGTTGTATTTTGTCACCTAGTTTATTTGAAAATAGAATATTTGAGGTTTTTGTATGGTGTTTTCCAATCTCTGGTATTGTTTTTTATTTTATTTTGTACTTGTTTGTGTGTGTCGTTAAACATGGACGGCAAGATTTTATTTTTGTTGCCCAACACTTCGATTTAAATAAAGGCTACTCTATTCGATCCTTACATTTTACATGGAAGAATAATTTGTCATAGGCCATACTTATGTGGCGCCCGCCTATACTTAAAGAAAGAAATGGGAGGACGTGTCCTACTTTCATTCTTCGGGGTCCCGTAAATAGAATGAATTAGTGACTCTATTACAACAAGGCAACTCGAGTGTTGACGTCATGTTCCTATTCAATATTTTGCATATATTGCATCTTCTTCTATTTTATAATATATATATATATATATATTATTTCTCTTTTTCTTTTTCTATTGTTGATGGGTTTCAACGAAATTTGTGAACCGAACAACATCCTGCAAATTGGAAGATGATTTATATTTGGACCTGAAATAATCTATTAATATATATTAATATGAATACTATTGGAATAAATATAAACACATTCTCTTTAAATTTTCCCTGTTTTCTCCCCCTCTATTATCCATTTGTGGTTCTATATTCAGTCGCATCTTTATGATCACGGCCTCCTGGATTCGCGGATTGGCAGATGCTCATATTTATCTATATCTTCACACCATGATCACGACCGACAACGGTCCCTTTCAATACTTATCTAATTATCTGACCATTGGGTCTCGGGTTTGCGGTATCCAACACTTATGTCCCATGTTTCGTCATATACATCTTGCACCCAAAGAACTTCCATGATCTGCAATTTATGCTTTTACTAATGAGAACTCACGAGGGATTCGAAAAGATTGGCATTAATAAAATAACAGTAGATGTTGTTCTATGAGATACTTAACCCTTTTTCCCTTTTCTTCTTCTCGTCTATTATCACTTTTTGTTTATATACTTAGTTGCCTTTCTATGATCACAGATTCTAGAGTTGGAGGGCTGACATATCTGCATATCCATCTATATCCTCACATGACGAATCTGACCGACCGTTGTTCCTTTCCATACTTACCCAATTTTATGGCCATGGTTTATGGGTTGGCGCTTTCAAACTCTGTTGCTTCTTGTTCCATGATATACATCTTGCACTCAAAACTTCTGTGATCTACAATTCCACCGCAGAATCCTCAAACTCGCAAGCTTCACTCTACTAGGGTTCACAAATGTTTCAAAGTATCTGTCGCTGCCTTCCATCCCCACTAACTTCACGCCCTTCCCAATGTACATTAATTATGGTCTTACTAGTGACAACTGAACAAACTGGTATGAAACTGTTGGCACACGGACCTCCGCCATATACAAATTGACTGATGGACTTCGACATCATCCCCTCTTCCATGTTACACATTATTCCTTCAAATTTTCCAAGCGATACAATTTGACCGTCGGGGCCTTATGTCTTCTAGGGAGACCTTGTCACCCTATTTTGGATCCTCGCGTTGATGGGTTCATGAAATCTCCAATTCCTAGTCATTGTTTCCTGTTTCGGCCATCCTCGTACTTCTTTCAAAATATGCAACAACAAAGTTTTAATTCTAATATGCCATCCTGAAACAACCATAAAGATCGTCATTAATAATAAAAATCCTCAAGGACTAACCATCCCTACAGAACTTGTCCAGAAACATGTAGAGAAGATCTTGCCAGGTAATGGGAAAGCTATTACAAATTTTAATATATTAGTGAAAACAAGTTTGGGCCAACGTTTCCTTGTTCCATACTTGGACACTTTATCAATTGCAGGTTCCCAAATTGACGGCTTCAAAATTGTGTTTTGAATCTTCCGCAACTTGCAAACAGTGCCCGGAGTTCCGCGATATACAATTTGTCCGCTGGAATGCCCCGTCACGAGCTCGACCATTCGTTGTTCCTTTTAATACTTAGCCCCAAGTTGGTTGTATCTCCATGACGTTGTACATTTACTATGTATCGAGTCCGGTCGACCATTTCCCTGTTCCATACTTAGACACTTTTTCGATCGCGGGTTCCCGGACTAGCGGGCTCAGGATTGTGTTTCCAATGTTCTGCGACTAGCAAACAACACCCAGAGTTCCACGATATACAATTTATCCATAGGAATGCAACATCATGCCCTCTTCCGTGTTACACGTTCTGTGGTCAACACTCCTGAGAGATACAATTTGACCCTCAGGCCCTCACCTCTGTTGGTTTTATCTTGTATCCCTATTTCGAAGCGTCACCAACCACTTTCAATAATTATCCATTCCTTAATTATTGTTCCCTGTCCCCTCCACCTTCCTACTTCTCTCTAGATATGTAATTCCCAAGATTTAAAGCTATCACTTCATCATGCATTAACCTTAAACATGTCATTAATGAGCGAAAGGCTTGAGGAGATCTCCCACACTTCTGCCATATACAAATTGACCACCGAACTCCCATATCATCCCCTCTTCCATGGTACACATTTTTCACTCAAGTTTCGAGATATACAATTTGACCCTTGGGAAGTCACGTCTCCTAGGGAACCATTGTCACCCTAAATTTGAAGCTCATCCAACTGCTTTCCATACTTACCCATTTCATGGAATCTCTTTCCCAGATCCTCGGGTTGGCGGGTTCACGAAATCTCCAATTCTTAGTCATTGTTTATTGTACCCGTCCAAGATTTAATGCTAATAGTTCATCATGAAACAATCGTACAAATCGTCATTAAAAATCAAAAGCATCGACGAGACAGTGAAATTTAAATGAACCTCGACTCCTCGAATTTAAATTAATTTATCTTCTCTTATTTTCTCTTTTCTGCCCAGAGACAGGCAGAAAATATCTTTCCACACAATGGGATATATATTACAACTTTCAATATATTAGCGAAGACGAATCCACCCATTCGTTTCTCTATTCCATACTTGAGCCACTTTTTCGATTGCGGGTTCCTGGATAGGTGGGCTCAAGTTTGCACTTCCATTGTTATGTGTCCTGCAAACATTACCCGGACTTCCGTGATATACAAATTGCCCTCTGGACTGTTGCATCATGCCCTCTTCTTTGTTATGCGTTTTGCACTCAAAAAGTTCTGAGACATACAATTTTACCCTCAGGCCCTCATCTCCAATGGTTGTACCTTGTAACCCTATTTTGAAGCCCGACCGACCTCTTTCGATAATTAGACACTCCTTAATTGCTCTTTCCCGTCCCTGCGACCTTCGTACTTATTTATTAATATGCAATTAGTAACCTTTCATGCTAACAACTCACCATGCAAGAACCATCAACATTGTCATTAATGAGCGAAATGCTCGAGGAGATCTCCCATTAATACGCATTAAACCAAGATTTCATCTCAAACACGGGTCGTCACGTTGGCCCGTTCAGGAAATATCCAATCCTTAATTGCTCATTGTCGTATCCACCATGTTTGCACTTCAATGTATGCAATTACTAGTCTTTAATGCTAACAGCGCATCATGCAACAACCGTCGAAATTTTCATTAATGAGCGAAAGTCTCGAGGAGATCTCCCATTCACACTCATTGGACCAAGATTTGCATAGGGTCATATTATCCCTTCCAACTCTTCATTCAAACGTCGTCTGGAGCAAAAAAAAGTTCTTGTAAACTTATGGTAGCAGCTCGACAACAGTTCTGTGGAGATACAGTGAATATATTTGGACGTCAAGACCAAAACTTCCAGTGGTCCAGGGCATACTCTTGCTATTCATCCCATTCTGCCCAGAACGAAGTGATTTGGACCTCTGGAATCGCTCCTGCAGGCTGTGTCTCTGAGGTTTTTTACTGTAAGGAGGTGGTCTCTCGGTGCTCTGAAAAATATATTTCAAGCCAAAGAATTATTGTACTACATGACCATTCTCTTATTTCTTTGTCACCTCAGGTCTTCCGCAAGATGTTAAGATTGTCGGAGCCAACATTCACCTTCACAAGACAAGATTGTAAGAAGTTCCTAGAAAAACATGATAACGGATTGGACCTCTTACACGAGTTCCTCGAAGACCTGATAGTAGTTCCTGAAGATATAACAAAGTTGCAGGTCAGTTCCTTTAGAAATCCATTCTGGGAAATTGCTTGGTTGTTTACAAGAATAACGGGACAGGAATCCAAGGCAAGCATTTCCCATATAGTTATTTATATTTTGTACTTCACAGTCAAGGAACAATTCATTTTTGATTGGGGGAAGCTAATTTCCATTGAAATCTGTTCCCAACTGTCACAATTCAAAGAATCGAATAAATTTTATATGTCATCCTACTTGATTTTTGCAATGGTCCATTGTTGTCTATTTCCAAAACTGTCTCTATCCAAGCAAATAAACTATGAATTCAACCCAGTAACATTCTAGTACTAGGCCTTATGGAGGCACAAGGCCTCCCATTGTTTTTATTAGGTTTTTAATGACTTTGTTTCAGTTTTCAAAGATTTATTGTTAGGAAAGGATATTCCCCGGATGTCTGGCCAGGCAACCAAGTTTTTGGATAGGAAGGGGACACTTGAACAAAAGGAAAATCAGTGTACTAATGATCCTTGGCTCCAAGGAAAATCATGTTTTCCTTCCATGCCACATCACGGACAAAATGTTTGTTACAGAAATAGCAAGGCAATACAACCACTGGTTGCATTTTTTCCATGACAAGAGAAAAAAATAGTCCATTCCTCTGCCCTGGAAAGTTTGGGACTTTGTGTGCAGAAACGTCAACAAGATTGACCAATTCGCAAGCCATTTCAAGAACTTGAACCTAACATATGTTGAAAGGCTAAAAGGGTTTGACCCTAATGGTATTTTTGAAGAACATTTACTTTCAATTGGCTTTAGAAGCTCTTTTATCCATAGACACCTGACCGAAGACAGAGACATTGACGACAACACTCCTGCTTCTGATGATTGCGACGTAGAGACATTGGAAAGCGTGATTGAATTGTACAGACAACAGGGAAAAGGATCTGGTGAGAAGAGTGTCTAGTCCCCGTACAACACTCCCAAGAGAACGACATCACGAAGCATCACTTCAACGACCCACCCCACTAAGAAAGAAACCCATAAATATTCAAACGGAGGAGGAGATAAGAACCCTCCTCATGGAAAAATTGATAGTTCTCACAAGCTTCCCTTGATGAAGAAGAGAAAAAACATTGTAGGGCAGGCAGAAGAACCCAAAATTGAAAGTGAGCAGATGCAACTTGAAAATGAAATTGAGCACATGCACAAAGTTGACCCGTCCGCTGACGCGATGCACCATAGTTCCACAATGGAAATAGTTGAGACCAACATTTTTTACGAAGATGAATCCTTCGTATTCTAGAGCGTTGTTTTTGACAACCAATCTAAAAATTTAATCATTGAAAAGAGAGATGTAACAAATAAGAAAGGCAAATCTCGTACAAAGATTAACTTTAAGAAAATGTGTTCGGCCCAAATCTCTCAATTTCACCGTGCAACTGCATATGCTCTTGATGATTCCATTGGAGGAATTGAAGCAGAGAATGCTAGACTGAACGGTCGAGTCAAGGAATTGGAGGAGGCTTTTGCTACCCCAGTGTTTGCCAGTCCTTTAGCAAAAGCCATGCCTGCTACCCCTGCATCCAAGTTAAAAGGATCCTCCAGCCTCCTTGCATCGTGTAGATCCCTTGTAGAGAAGTACATCAAGAAAAGAATGCATCTAATTACTGAAGCTTGGGAAACATCACAAAATATAGCTTCCTTTCGAAAGAGGGAAAATGATTTGCACAGACACTTGCAAACGAATTTAAAAAATGAAGAACGTTTCTATGAACAGATGGTGACCCATTTTTCCAACCATGCCATCAACAGCTCAGATCTGAAAAGAAGATAAGAGGATCTTCCCTCCCCAAAGAGGATCAAACAATTAAAATCATGCTGGCAAAAGAAAGTTAAGAACCTACAGCTAATTGTGTAATCATGTGAACAAGCCATATCAGAAAAAGAAGAATTATTCAGAAACCTGGCCCAAATAGGCTTAGCCAGAAGTACCAACGAGGTTCAAGACCCAAACTTAATCCTCAAATCCTTGTCCTTGACCAAACAAGACTTTGATGAACAACTTGATATTTTAAAGGGGTTGTCTTTAGAAAAGTTTTACGACATCCTTGAATATGGTGAAGATGAGGTCTAGAACTCGCTAGTGGACTATTCGACACACAATGAAGAAATTGAACAAGCTCTACAATGTTTCTATGGATCTAAGGAAATTAGAAAACGAGTTTTTCGACATAGAAATCTAGGATGAAATCAAAGTGGCCCCCATGAGAACCTACATTCAAGAATGGTTCCAATGGAGAATGGACAAGTTCATCGACGAAGGGAAACAACCAGTTGGCACGATTCCAGTTTTCGTCGACGACAACTACAAAAACGCATCGGCTTCATAGTAAGTCTATACTGATCACATCTTGTTTTCTTTATCAATCCAGTTATTCTACCTCTTTAAATAGAAATCTCTAACCAAAGACTCATAACTTCCAATTTCTTCTTTTCAGATCTTCCTCTCTACCGTCGCGCACTTCTTCTTTCTACAGTCCTATTTCTTGTACTTATTTATTTTATGGTCCACAGGAGCCCCAATCCCAATCTATATGACAAACGCATTTAAATTTCCAGAAATATGGAACATATTCCAGAAATATGTAATAGACATTATTAATTTTTTATAAAATTCAAAGAAAACTAATTCGGGAATGCTAAAATACTATGTTGGATGTCAGGAAATTGTGTTTATTAGATTTGAATGTTTAATGTGTGTGATTCTTGGTCCTTTTTCCAGGAACCTTTGTTCCAAGGCATTATTAATTTTTTATCAATTTCAAAGAAAACTAATTCGGAAATGCTAAAAAGAAATTCCTTCAACTATGCTTGATGTCAGAAAACAGTGTTAATGTGTATGCTTCCTGGTCCTTTTTTCTAAGTCCCATGTTTGAACTATACACACCCTAGGAAAAAACTGCCTCGTTCTCATATTAACCTTGGGGGTCATCTACAAGCCAAATGTCTTGTGGTTGACCTGTGACACGCTGCCACAAGTCATCCTCTGCATGGATACCGCATGTACTTCAAGCTGCTTCCCACGTGTCTATGCTCAGACCCGCCGTAGCAGTGCATTTATTCCCATTCCAACCTGGCAGGGACTACGCTGCCATGCAGCACTTGTTTACACATTTGTTTAGATGCAAGTTTAGATTCACAATAAAGTCTTTGAACTTAGTTTGGTTGTATGGATTTAGGATTTTACTAACCAAATTGTAATTTGCAAATATCTTTATAGGCACATCTAATATTGTTGAATAAAGGGCATCTTAGAACGAAAGGTAATAATACTAATAAAAATAAATAAACATGGAAAGATTAATGTTAACCTTGATTTTTTTAAGAATTTAGAGGTTTGTGGTAGATCCATCATAACCTTGATTTTTTAAGTATTCACAGGCTTGTGAGTGCTAGAGTTTCTTCTTGTCCCCTCTTATTTCTCTTGGTGCTTAAGAGATCACAAGTTAAGATGATTTAAGCTAGCTTATAAAATGTCTTTTACATTCTTATTTAAACTAGTTTATAAAATGTCTTCTACAATCATGACCTTGATTTTTTGCTCATTATGATGTTTGTGTGTGAGTTACTTTTTTATCATTCTCTGTACTTGGTAGATTAGGAGTGAATATGGATTTAATTTTTTTTTAAATGCATTCTAAAATCTTCTTGCATTTAGAAAAACAAGACGCACTCAACAACATAGTTTAGTTGACATATGCCACGCGTAATGGTGAGTGGGTGGTAAACTTGATAAATTAAAATGGAAAACATTGCATTCCACACATTAATAACCATTAAACAAGATGCACTTATCAACATAGTTTAGTTGACATATGTCACATATAATGATGAGTGGTTTGTAAACCAGATAAATTAAAATGGAAAACACTGCATTCTACATTCTAGACATTGATAAAATAAGGAAAGAAAAGACCTATATAAAAGGGAAAAAACAAATATAAATTCATCATCTTTAACTTGGATTTTTTAAACATCTAAAGTCTAAAAACTATTTTTATTGGAGATCTTTTAAACATAATTGTTTTAACATGCTTCATTTTTAATTCTTCCAAACCTTCAACATTCTAGGTTAAAATTGTGAAAACTACCATTGAAGTAGTCAAAAGTCCCAAATCTGGTGGGCCATATAGTTTTGAAATTCCAATCGTGGAGGCATTTTAACTTATAATTTTTAAACATCTAAAGTCTAAGCCTTATTTTTATTGGAGATATTTTAACCACCAATTTTTTTTTTAGCATGCCTCATTTTTATTGCAATCTTGTAGACCTAGAAAGGAACAAGGTGTACTCTACAAAGGCGTTATTTTTATGTGAAAACTTTTAAACCCCAAAATTTTCACACACGTACCATTTTATCTGATAGCTTTTATGTAGATGTCTCAATTTTATCCTGTTTAAACGTATGTGCACTTTCCAATGTAATTTGGTTGACATGTGTCTCATGGAAATCAGTGTGCACTTTACATGTAGTTTGGTTGACATGTGCATTGTTGGGTAAAAACCAATGTGCATATGTTTAATGTGCAATTTACAATGTAGTTTGGTTTACATGTGTCTTATCCCGTAATAACATGCACTTTCGTAATAACATGCACTTTAGAACGTAGTTTGGTTGGTTGACATGTGTTCTGTAGTTTTTTTTGATTGATGGTAATTACTAAGCTAGATAGTATCTTATATAAATTAAAATAGAAAAAAATTAATATTAATGGAAAAATTAATTTTTTAATAAAAAGGAAAAAGAAAAAACTTCATATAAAAGAAAAATAAATAAATAAATAAATCTAA
>JASDQU010263546.1:11803-24828 GCA_032191745.1 Picea mariana | reverse complement strand
ATTGGAAAAATAGTTGAGAGGAGTGCAATGGTTTATGTACTTGGTGATTTGTACATACTAGTGTATATATGTGTATAGTAATTCACATCGAGGAGGAACATTGGATGACTGAGAGAGTGAAAACATGAGGATATAAGATTGATCAAATTGGGGGCCAATTGAGAACAAGAGCCGATATGGGAAGTGTCGTTCATCTTCAAATCGTTGCTCGCTCATTTCTTTTTCAGGCAATAATGCAATAACGTCACATAGCAGATTACGGATTCGGACCTGCACTTCTATCCAATCTGAAAATATTTTAATGATGCAACGGAACTGGATATTGGCCTACATCTGGTGTTGTGCTAATGCATACTGATGCCAATCTGAAATTTTGCTGTCACTGGCGAGTACATTCATTAGACTAACAGGAGTGTAGATTCTTACAATTCAGAAGCCTCGAGTATTGTTGTTTGAGTATACTAAAGGATTATTGCCTTTAGCAAATAATTCGTCAGTTGTGCTCTTGTASTTGATTTCAGTGAAAATGGATGCCACCTTCGGCATTAAGMGATCTATACAMTCRTCGYCRAGAGMTGAAATAAACTTAAGTTTGCTTCCCGTAGTGGCATTCTCTAGTTCGGGGAACTGGAATCCATGTGACTCTGTAATTTTGATGGCATCAACTTCTTTGAAGATGCGGATGCATGCAGCCAAAAACGCACTGGTAAATACATCCTTATATTTAGATGACTTTGCAAGGTCTAAATCCACAAGAAATTTCGCTAACTGTGTCTCACCAATTCTATAAACATCTTTAAAGACAAAATTGATCAGCATGACTAAAATGTGGGACATCTTGTTTTCCTCCCAATCACTAAAAGACATCCTGCCCAACCGACAGGAAAACTGAATATATTCACTTTCTGTATGGTATAATGACATTTCAAATTGAAAGCACAGAACCCCTTTACAACGCTTTTACTGATAACAAATTTACTAATCAGTATTTCTCCATTGCTATATAAAATGGTGCATAAGAAGTAACGCCAGGACAATGGTAAGAGACGTCCATTTTTACCCAACACCAGGGAGGTGGAAGAGCAGAAATCCAATCATAGATGGCTGAAAAATGTTGCATCGTCGACCAACTACATGAACAGATCACTGAAATTGAGTGTAGAGAATAATTGATTGAATTTATAACCGACGGGGATTGTAGAAAACTTATGGCCAACAGTCCGATTCACTTAATTTAGATGCGTGTCAATGAAGCCATCGATCCAAAATATTTTCATAATCATTTCAGCATCTTTCCATGAATTCTCATTACCTTCACCAGCATTTTCAGTGTTGTCAATGGCCATCCCTGCCTCAAACTCCATTAAACGCGCCCGTTTCCCTTTGCAGGAATGCTCAGGTGGGCTCAACTCCTCTTCTTCTCTGATCTGTTTTTTGTCCGCCCCCCTATTTTCATTCCCTAAGACTGATAACTCACCAGCGTCTGATCTGTTTTTTGTCGGTCCCCCTTTTTTCATTCCCTAAGACTGATAACTCACAAGCGGCACGAAGATGGTGCATCTTATCCAGCACTATATGCCTTTCAGCCAACGAATACATATTCACCATGGCTGTCGTTCAAAAAGCCCAGCCTTCTGTATCAAAATTTCCAATAAAACAATAATCAAGTCAGATTGAATTAAACGAAACCCAGATAATTGATCAATCAATTTACATGTACATGTAGATGTCCCGACCATGGCCCAGAGGACGGTTACAGGGACGGAAAGCGTAGATCTCAAAATAGAAATTTTAACCTGTCAATTCTTGGCGCCTTTGCTAAATTCAAAATTTGAATTAGCTTGAACTAGGAATGGGGCATTGTACCTTGGCGCCTTTGCTAAATTCAAAATTTGAATTAGCTTGAACTCGGAACGGGGCATTGTGGGTCGGGGTGAAACGGGGCGGGCAGTAGCCAACGGAGAAATTTGTTTCTGGCGTAGACGTCGTTCTAAGCGATGGGGTTCCGGTGACGAAGAGGTCCCATCACGTCATGTATGGTATGGTTATGTAAATCTTCAGCCATGCAGCAACTTCCCAATCATTGGGTTGCTGCATGGCGGATAGCCTTCGCCGTTATTGTTGTGGATTGAAAAAATTAGAAATAAAAGATAGAAAACATTTTTAAAGATTATCCATCCATTTTTATTTATAATTATATTTCATTAAATATTGATTTAATATAGTATTAACTAGTTTCATAATCTTTAACTTAATTAAATGTGAAAATTTTACAATATTTTTAATTATTAAAATAAAATATTAAAACAATTTAATTAATTCTTTATTATTTTTAGTAGATGAAATTTTATTTTTTTAAATAAATAATAATCAGGTACAAACTGGGTAGAAATTTCCAATCCCACATAATTGCTTCTAATTTTCAGTCATGGAGGCACTGTAACTTGAAATTTGGCCACTCACGAATTTAACTCTATGGGAGAATCTACTTCAGCATTATGCTAACTCGGCCCATCAGGGTTCAATGTTGAAAAATGGGCTCTGATACCACTTTGTAACTTACCCAACCACCAAAATTGGGTCATGTCACACAAAACTCTCTTGTCATGATCTTTGATATCATTATAGTAATGTACCTATCCTCCATCTAAGAAACAACATGTGTGAAAAACACATAACACTAAACTTCTTCTAATTAAAGAAATTATTTTAGTGTTAGCCAATTTCATGTAGCTTACATCTACAAATTAAAAAAGATTTAGCTACTGTCTTTAACCACCAATTCGTTACAACAACATAAAAATCACCTCCAAATACACAGAGTTCATGCACAACAGCTAAATACATAATTTAACATAACAACAAGATGAAACACTCATATTTTCACAAGAATTGTGCAAGCAACTGCTTGGGACGGACATTCCACCCAATCGTATACCGATCGTTCCAAATCTCAATAGCTAGTCACCCCCGAGATGAGGCTAGCAATCCACAAAAGAGGGTGGTCTCTCACAGTTCACTCACAACTCATAAAACTCTCAACCCAACTGCTATTTTCCTATATCTATCTCGATTTTTCTGCCAAGTCTCTTCCTCTTTACCTGTTCTACCCAAGGAATGTGCCATTCATTTATCAAGGTTAACCCAAGGGATATACCATCTATCTATCAAGGCTAACCTAAGGAATGAGCCATTCGTTTACCAAGGTCTCTCTGGAATAGGCAGCTAGGAATCTGTTAGTTGAAAAATCAAGGGAAACCACTGCTAGGAAAACTATCAGCAAACCCACAACAAACACTTGTTGTTTCAGTGCAACTCACGCATGAGTTCACTCTTTTGGCATGACAACTAGGCTCTTCAGTTCTCCATCTCCAATTCCGTCAAGTTACTCTCCAGTTGCGCTTCAGAATTCACCCTTCTTCGGCTGCATCAACTTCCAACATTGTTTTCTTTCTCTCCCTCTGATTTTCCTTTCCCTGCACCCCCTTAACTTACTGCCATCCACCGTGTCGCTTCTCCTATGGATTTCCTCCCTTTGGCTTACCTTTCTTGACGTACACTTTTCCCCAAGCTGATTGTACTTAACCCCAATGTGCCCAGTAATTCCGGGACATGACCACTCACATCCCCACTCTTACATGTATTCAATGATTAGCTTTGGGAACAGTCAATAAAAAATGAGAAGGTTCATATACAATAGCAGATTTAGGAAAACGGGTTAAATCCATACACATGGGTCCATACACATGGCCCCCTGGACCCCTCTTGGCCATTATCTTAGACACTCCCCTCTCTTGTGGATTAATTGATACCCCATCTCTTGTCCATGTCTCTTTAGCAGTTTGCGTCACATTTTATTATTAAAACATTAAAATACAATTTGCATATTACATCACTTGGCTATAGCCATATATTATATCTACATAAACATTAGTCAAACTGGGAATTATAATGGAGATGTTACAGGAAAATAATTGAAAGTGATTTTTTTTTTTTTATCTAAAACCTACCCCTTAAAAACATGTCATATTGTTTCATTTTGAATATATTCATGTCCCTTGCTTCTTCAAACACATGTAGGACATGCTAATGTAAAACAAAAAGGCTATGGCATATATGATTCTATGAACTAGACAATGCAAATCAATTAAGAAAACTTTAGCTTAAGTGGAAATCGTAGTAGACACCAAAAAGGATAAAAAAACCAAACATGCCCATGTAATTGGGAAATGGATGGTGGTAAGTAAAAAAAAATAAAAAAATGAGGAACCAAATGTTTAATATGAATTGAAAGGTAAATTCAATAATTGCTGGATAAATAATTGTTTAAAAAGTGATAGAAGATTCTTGTAGCAATAATAACGTGGATGAAGGGCCCATATGATTTCAGATTTAGGTGGTACAACGAATAGGATGGAAAATACCTTGTTACCCTCTTTAATTCAATCCACTTAAACAATGATCTGCTGGCTTGTGCAAGATATATGTGTGCATAGCATAGTGCTTCTCATTATATTTTTTTTTTATGGTCTGGCAATCAAATGTCTATGCTAGTCACATAACAATGTTGCCCATAATGTGGGGCCAGGCAGCAAGCCCTGCAGTAGTCACAAATCTTGTGGTAGTGGTGACTTATTGTAAGTAATATTTAGTTTGTTGTTCAGCATTTAATGTTATAATAGATAATATATACATTATCGGATATATATTAATATATATATTAAGGTGATTTAATTATGTATATATTTTTTATCTTAATATTAACATTGTTCAACAAAAATATATATCCGAGTGTAGATAGTAATGTATATGATACAGATATCAAAATGATCCAAGGATGTATATAACTGCACATGGGGCATTGAATACTGCCGGACAAGCTGATTATTGCTCACCCATGCGAGCAGCGATTTCGTACTGTTCCGGGGAATCGGCATAATCGTCAAAACTTGTGGACGCCCGACTACGGCTGTACCTCTTCGTATCTAATAACAGATTCTATAATACTCCATTTAGTTAATTGCATGGATACAGAGGGACAAGGTGTAGGCACAGCCGCGCAAGTTGCAACCACATCTTATATTTCGAAAGTTGGATTGCGTCTCGGATGGACAGACAGAAACACGCAGAAAGCATAAGCGTCAGAATCCGCACTTTACAGAAACCCCCGACGAATGAGGCGCCGGGTCTTTCCTTTGCTGGCGTGGACCCCCGTAGTCAGTTACTTTTGTTGTTCTCGTTTATTTATGTGAATCGGCTTCCCATTGCCCAATTTGTTGCTAAACAACTTGCCAGTTTCTTGGTAAACAAGAAATATTATTATTGATTGCTATTATCTATCAATCAACAGTGGGCTAACCGCTATTTGATATTGTGCTCATTATTATTGCATGCATGGGCATGCATTTTCTTATTTATTCTTATGGAAAACAACAAATTTATTCATAACACAAACTGCAAGTGGAAGATTAAGATTATTCCAATTATTTGTCAGGATGGGTTTTGAGTGGTGGAACAACTTGTCAAATCGGAGGGGGTTTTGATGCTTTTATTTTTTCTACCAAGAAAGTGAAACCCTAGAGAAATGTGGGGTGACGGCTTTAAGCACGACATTTCAATGATTTCCAATTTGGTTATCAAAATGCGTGTAGTGCATAGGCATCTTTCTACCTTCGAGCTTTTCAGACTGAATGGTCTATCTCTCATCTGCAGTAGTATTAAATGCACTGTTACTGGATACATAATGTTTTGACTGGTCTCTTCCAATTGAAAAAAGTTGCACAAATGAAATGTATAAAATGAAAAGACATCATTATCATAATCCAAGTTGTTTGATCTCTTTCTTGCAAGTCAGGACTCTTTGAAATGATCCTGCATTGTTCATCACAATTCTTTTGAGATTGTAAAACAAAACGACGTTTTTCCCCATTTTGCATTTTCATTTGCTTCCATTGTGCATTTTTATAAGTGTTCGCAACCTTCACCTAAATTTCTTAAAAGGAAATATTTATATATATTGCTATATATATAATTTCAAAAAAATCATTCAGCCTAAGCACTTCTACTTCAAGGTCAAGAAGTTTTAACGCTTCCCAATCTAGTGAAAAGGAGTTCATGAATTAACATGTTTTTTAAACAAAATAATATAAAAAATAAAAACTATTATAATTTTTTTTAATTGTTTTTTGTGAATGAAGGTTTCTACCCATAAAAAGTTGATAGGTCGTAAATGAGTGTCCAGGTTTGGATATAGAGATTCCAATTGGAGGGTTAAGGTTTATGCAAGGAAATAGTCATTGAGATTAGGTAAGGATCAAATAAAACAATTAAAAAGGAGAAAAATATATGAAAACTATTAAAAGATATTAAAATATTAAAAGAGGTTACGAAAAAAATTTCTAAAGATACTAAAAATGATAAGAGTATTAAAATTAATAAAAGAGATTAGTAATTTAGTTTTATGATAATGAAAAACACTTGGAAATAATAGAGTAAGAGTGAGTTCTAAGAGTCAATTCTTAGTTGTGAGCACACTCAGCACAACAAGCACTTCTACTTCAAGGTCAAGAAGTTTTAATGCTTCCCAATCTAGTGAAAAGAAATCCATAAAAAGAAATCCATAAATTAACATGTTTTTTAACAAAATAATACCTAAAAATAAAAACTATTACACCCATAAAAAGTTGATAGGTTGTAAATGAGTGTCCAGGTTTAGATATAGAGATTTCAATTGGAGGGCTAAGGTTAATGAATGGAAATAGTCATTGGGATTAGGTAAGGTGATAAGGATTTTTGAAAAAGTTGAAAATATTAAAATAGTAGTAAATTATTTGAGAAATAATAATCAATACAAAGAAATTTAGGAGGACCAAATAAAACAATTGGAAGGGAGGAAAAGGAGAAAAATGGGTGAAAAATATTAAAAGATATTAAAATATTAAAAGTGTTTCTGTTCTAAGACTTTTGCGACCATAGTTTTGATCAGAGAGTTTTTTCGGATTCATTGCATAGGTTATGGAAATTTTTTTTAAAGGTATTAAAAATGATAAAAGTATTAAAATTAATAAGAAATATTAGTAATTTAGTTCTATGATAATGGAAAAGACTTGGAAATAATGGAGTAAGAGTCAGTTTGTAGTTGAAGTCTACTTCACTGTATGTGGAGTCTAGTTGTCTGTGGTTTGCATGTAACCCACTAAGTAGGTTAAATTCCTATATAATGTAATAAATGTTCATTCAATATAGAAGTGAGCGTAGCCTCACCTGTGTGTGTGTTTCTTATATTCTAACTTGGTATCATAGCTATGAGAGTGAGGTGCGGAAATTCATAGAGGTTCGTAGGTCCCTCCTTTGGAAGGCTACGATGGCACACTACTCGGACTTTCCACACAGCGAAAATGGAAAAATTTCCGTAGTCAAGATGAAGTTACAGTGCATAAATATTTAAGCATTCCCACAGCCAAAGTGCATCGGGAGGTGTGGACTACACGCACTCTAATACTGGGTGAGGTGTGGAAATCCGTCTGTTTACGCAGGCTGCGTGGGTTGTTCTTGAAGTCACGTGGGTTCTTGAATGTGATGAAGGAGGCTACATCGATGCTGGAATCGGATTCATTATTGCATGAGCTTGGAGTGTGAGTTTTTTGCAGCATGAGCTTGGGAGCAACGTGAGGTTGGAGCCTGATCCACCATTCTCAAAAGAGTGGATCGAAGGGTTAGAGGTATAAACTTGTATGGGAGTTATGAAAGGTGGATATAAGTGTACTAAGGTGGATATTTAAAAGTGGATTTTTATTCAAAGTGGGTTTATTTTGAAGTTTATTAAAAGTGAATTTTTATTCAAAGTGGATATATTTTTGAAGTATAAAATTTAAAAGTGGATATTAAAGTTTATTCAAGAGAATATTATTTGTGAGATTTTGTGTGTGAACATTTGTTTTATGAAAACAAAAGTTTGGTGATTTGGCATTCAGAAATCTAACATAGGAATCCAAAGAGAAAGGGTGTGTTGAGGTTATTTGGGTATTATTATTTTTTTTAAAAAGAAAGTTGAGAGCTGAGATTGAGATGGATTAGTGATATCTGAAGGTAGAGCGACAGAAAGTTGCATATCCTTGGTGCTTCACTTGCAGAAGCTAAATGCATCGACGATGAATCCGCTGCCAGAGACCTACCTCAACGAAGCCAACAAGCTAGATGGCTCGAATTTCATTACCTGGAAATTCAAGATGAAGACACTCATGGAAGGCTATGGTGTATGGAACATTGCGAAGGGAACTAAAGTGAAACCTGATGCGTCTATAGGTGCGACAACACCACAGATCCAAGATTGGGATAGGCGTCAAAACAAAGAAAATGTATTGTTGCGCATGTCTGTTAAAGATAACATAATTCCACATATTAGAGAAGCTACAACTTTTGTTGCAACATGGACAACACTTAAATCATTGTATGAAACTAGAAACACAAATCGCATTTTGTTCCTGAAAACTAAATTTCTAGGCATTAAGATGGATGGAAATGAATATGTTAGTTCAATATTGGGTCATATTAAAGAGGTGAAAGACAAGGTAGTAAATATAGGGGAAACCGTTTCCAATACCGATCTGGTCATTATTACCTTAAATGGTATGCTAGAATATTATCATATGTTCATAACAGGTCTCGCAGCAAGCGAGAAACCTCCTACGTTTGAAGATCTGACAGATATTTTGCTGCAAGAGGAAGAGAGGCGCGGGAATCTGATGCCTCACAATACAGATTTGGCACTGTAGTCAAATAAGAGATCCTCGAGAGAGAGATCAGGAGAAAGAGGCAGAGGAGGCAGTTCATTGTAGAGAGGCAGTTCATGGTAGAGTGGAAGTTCATCGGAGAGAAGAAAAAATCTAAGGACGAGTCAAGGTATACAATCTAACAGGACTGAGTCAAAGAGTTGTTTTTATTATGGTCGACCTAGACATATTGTTAGAGACTGTCATAAGAACAAGAGTGATGAGGCTAGGAATAAACCTAGAACACATTCAGGTCATTATGTAGAAAAATAGTCAAATCATGATCTCAGATTATTTATTGCTAGTGATGATATTGATGAACCCCCAAATTTTGATTCACGGGATCATAGGTTGTTTGTGTCTAACGCTGCTTTATCTGCTGAAATGGATGATTCTGATGCCTGGTTTGTGGATTCCAGAGCATCAATACATATGACATGCAATAATATGTGGTATACTAATTTTAAAGAAACACATAATGGAGCCAACATATATCTTGGTGATGACCGTGCTCATCACATCAAGGGATATGGAGACATTCATGTGACACTGTTGAATGGTATAGTTCATCACATTCACAATGTTTTTTATGTGCCGGGAATAAAGAAAAATTTGATCGCCGTGTCCACCATTACAGATCAGGACTTGAAGGTTGAGTTCTTCAAGAATTATTGCATAGTGAAGGAGCTATTGGACCAGTTCAAAATTGTTGCAACGGGAGTCAAAGCAGGAGGCCTATACAAACTTGATGTTACCAGTAAAGCACATCATACACTGACTTCTGCAACTATGCCAACAAAGATTATTTGGCATCAAAGGTATGGACACATCAATTATCCTGATTTATTGTTATTACAGAAAATGAATATGGTTGAAGGACTTCCCATGTTAAAGAATGAGAATGTTGCATGTGATGGATTTGCATTAGGAAAGATGCACATAGATGAATTCCCCTCTAATCCTGATAAGAAAAAGAGAGATGTGTTAGATCTTGTGCATATTGATGTTTGTGTGCTTATGCAGACTAGGTCTTTAGGAGTTGCATTTTACTTTATGTTATTTATTGATGATTTCACGAGATACACATGGGTTTACTTCCTTAGATGAAAAAGTGATGTTTTCAAGTAATTTAACGAATTGAAAACCATGGTGGAAAAGCATACAGGAAAATCCATCAAAATCCTCCATTCAGATCAAGGGGGAGAGTACAAATCAGGGCACTTCAAAAAATATTGCAAAGATCATGGAATACTACAATAGTTTACAATACCTTACACTCCACAATAGAATGAAGTCGCTGAAAGGAAAAATAGAACTCTAGTAGAGTGTGCACGCAGTATGATGAAAGGTAAGAATCTCTTGAATGCATTTTGGGCTGAAGCCATAAATACTGTAGTTTATTTAAAGAATAAAAGTCCAATAAGGTGTCTTAATAATGTTACTCCTTTCGAAGCCTTGTATGGTTCCAAACCTGCAGTTCATAATTTAAAAGTATTTGGGTGTAAGACTTTTGCACATATACCAAAGGAGAATAGGAAGAAATTGGATGTTAAATCCATTAAATGTATTTTCATTGGGTATTGTTCTGGATTCAAATCATACAAACTGTTTGATCCTTCTACTCACAAAGTATTTGCAAGTAGAGATGTACTTTTCCATGAGTAGGAAGCAGGAAATCATGACGACAACAGTCATGAGGAATGGCATAGACTTCTTGATGAAGGAGTTAAATAAGAGAAACAACAACAGTAGTAGCCACCACAACAACAACCACAACCACAGCGACAACAACATGAAGGAATCAATGATATGGACAATTCAAGTAGTCACAGTTCACCTAGAGGTGAAGACAAATCTTCATAAAGTGGGGAGGAATATAATCAGTTCAGAAAATCTTCATGGCAAGTTCGACTTCCTAAGAGGTATAAATACTATGCCCTAATGAGTAGCATTTCAAATATCATATAACCCATGAGTTTTGATGAAGCTAATGAATATAATAAATGGCGAAATGCAATGGAGGAAGAATATGAATCAATAATGAAAAACAATACTTGGGAATTGACTGAATTGCCTAAACATAAGAAACCCATTGGATGAAAATGGATATACAAACCGAAGTTTAAATCAGATGGTAGTATAAATAAATATAAGGCTAGACTGGTGGCAAAGGGGTATTCACAAACAAAAGGTATTGATTATACTGAAACATTTGCACCAATAGCTAAATTGAATACTATTAGAATGTTAGTTGCTTTAGCTACAAAGTACCATTGGAAGCTACACCAGTTAGATGTTAAATCTTCATTTTTAAATGGTGAGTTAAAGGAAGAGGCTTACCTTACTCAACCTGAAGGGTTTGTGGAAAAATGGCAAGAACACTTAGTGTGTAAGTTAAAGAAAGCATTGTATGGACTAAAACAGGCACCTAGGTCATGGTATGAGAAGATATACTCTTTCATTCTTCAACAGGGTTTTATGAGGAGCAAAAGTTATCCAAATCTATATACCAAATTTGATGAGCAAGGGTATATAGTATTGATTTCCTTATATGTTGATGATTTGATAATTACAGGAAATGCAGAGAAATTAATTGATGAAATCAAGGAGCAGTTGTCACAGGTATTTGAAATTAAGGATCTTGGTGAGTTACATTACTTCCTAGGTCTTGAAGTTTGGACAAATGGAGGCCAAACTTTTGCTTTTCAGAGTAAGTATATCAGAGAAGTACTTAAGAGATTTAAAATGGATCAGTGTAAGTCTTCTAGTGTTCCCATGCATGATAATATGAAACTTTCATGTGATGATGGTTCGAAGAAGGTGAATGGCACTGTGTATAGACAAATGGTGGGTAGTTTAAATTATCTCACCACAACCAGACCTAACATTATATATTCTTTGATTGTGTTAAGTCAGTTTATGGAAAAACCTCATGAAAGCCATTGGAATGTAGCAAAGGCAGTACTCAGGTATCTAAAAGGAACACTTGATTATGGTATTAAATAGACTAATGCATCTGATGTTGAGTTGATAGGTTGCTCAGATTCTGATTGGGCTGGAAATCCAGATGATCAGAGATCAACCACTGGATATGTGTTTGGAATTGGATCCAGGGTTGTTTCATGGAGCAGTAAAAAGGAGCCTACTGTATCTTTGTCTTCTACTAAATTAGAATATAAAGCCTTGTGTGCAACAACTTGTGAAGTTTTTTGGTTGAGAAGGATTCTTCAATATGTTGGAAAAGAACGAAAGGAACTTAATATGATCAAATGTGATAATCAAAGTTCAATCAATATTGTGAAGAATCCTATTTTTCATGCAAGGACAAAGCATGTTGAAGCTCAGTTTCATTTTGTTAGAGAAAAGTTGCAGTCAAATGAAATAACTCTTATGTATTGTAATACTAGTGAAAATGATGCTGATATTTTCATTAAGCCTCTTGGAAAGATTAAGTTTGATTTGTTTAGGGAGATGTTAGGTGTAGAAGTCAATCCATTCCCTATTAAGGGGAGACTTGAAAATAATGGAGTAAGAGTCATTTCTAAGAGTAATCAACTAACTAGATTAGTTTCCTATATAATTATGTAATCAGTCTTCATTCAATATAGAAGTGAGTGTAGCCTCACTTGTGTGTGTTTGTTTCTCATATTTTAACTAAAACCAATTATTAAAATAGAGAAAAGAATTAGAAATTAAAAATAATAGTGAGACAAAGACAACAAAGATAATGTTGATAATGTTGAGGAAGCATTAATGAAAATAACTGAATAGTTAGAAATAAGAAGGTATTAAAAAGTATTAAAGAGTTAGAGTATTCATATTAATAAGGAATATTGACTCTAATGAGGAAACATTTCTAGAAAATAAACAATAATTAGAGATGAAATTAAAATAAATACAATGGAGAAAATGAGGAGAAAACACTAATGAAAAGAATTAAGTTGGAAAAAGTAATAATAGGATAAATAAAGTTCATGAAAATGAATAATTTAATAATATAATTTTAAAATTAATATGGATAAAAAACTAAAAATAATGCTATTATGTTTAAGGTAAAAATTAAAAAAAATTATGACTATTATATATATATATATATATATATATATATTTTAAATTATGGTATAAAATAAAGAAAAAAATTAATGCAATTAATATAATAATAAAGTAATGAAGACAAGTTTATTCACCTACACTCAAGTCACAATGTGAGCTATTATCATCTATTTCTATTATCAATTATCATCTTGATTGCTG
>JASDQU010263546.1:0-10884 GCA_032191745.1 Picea mariana | reverse complement strand
TGTTTACTATTTTTAATCTATTTTTGTCTTGACATATATCAGTATCCTAGAATATATACCTCGTTTATTTACGCTATAGATTTTTATCATCTTAACCATTTTTAAAATAAGTTATAGATTTTTATCATCTTAACGCACTAGAAGATACCAATATCTACAATCTAAGAAAAATAAAATTGTTTTATAATGTTAAGACCCTCGTAGCTTGCACTAACAGAAGGGATTGTAATTTCAAGGATCTATTCATTTTCATAATTTAAAAAATATATAAAATTAATATTATAAATTTTTTAAAAATACACCGGACTAGAACATTGGGTTCTCTACTATTATACAATTTTCTAAAGAAAATTACGTCGTTAAAGTACTCAAAACCTGCACTAATGGAGACATATATGTTATACTTTGTTTGAAAAATAACATACCTGATTCAGGTGGATATTGGTGGCCAGCCACCTATTCCAACTGGCTCCTCTTGACAGTTTTTAGTTCAACACGTTTTTCCTATAATGATGAAATTTCTTTGTAATTGTGGGTTCTACACTTCTGGGGCTATCGTGAAGCCCTACAAAACATCCATGTGGATATTGGTGGCCACCGACATATTCCAACTAGCTTATTTTGGAAGTTTTCATGTCAATACATCTTTCTTTACTTCTAGGGTCGTTTTTGGGCCCTAAACAATGGTTTTTTTGGCTTTCCATAGTCAATTTATAGATGAAGTCAGATTTTGATGGAATAATGTGTATTTCTCAAAAATACATTTCCAACGGGCTATCACATGCCTAAAACAGAGGTCGTATGCAAAAGTTATGACCCTCAGAAGTTGAGGTACCAACTTATCCATCGGGGCCCACATAACTTTTGGTGTTTCATCTCTTAGGGTCAATTTTTTGGATGTCTAAGGTTTTGGAATTCATGAGTAATGTTATGAATGCCTCTGGAGCCTCATTGTAATCATTTTTCTCAAATGGATGTGCATAGCAGCCACATCTCTTCTCAGAGATAACTACCACCATTCGAGAAAATTATTTCTAGTTATGCAGATTTACAGTTTCAGCCTATTTTATTTATTCAATAGAAGTTATTGTTCAGTAGATATTTTTTTTGTTCTTTGTATCTCTATCTTGTTGTATTCAATCCGTTGTTCATTTCATTCTGCTCATAAATCTAGATCAATGGTATCAGAGTAGTCTGCTCTTCATTTAATTTTTTTAATGCATGTCCCCGACAAGATCTGGGTACAAGAAGTTGTGACTCGGACCAGTCGAGCCATTACAATATCGGTCATGTCGAGCCTGACAACAAATCATGGGGGAAGAGAAGAAATATTATGGAGCAGGAGATCCTTTTAAACTATTGCTTAAGGAATCCCTTGCATGACAAAGGAATGAAATGATGGATAAATTTGCACAGATCCTTTGACACCTACCCACAAGAGACACATGTTCATCATGTGGCCATGAAACCCCCTTCTAGGTACAAGTAAATTTGTATATTCCATTATTTGAAGGACTGAGAGATGTGGATGTTGTAGATAAATGGTTGAATCTGCTCGAAGGGTATGTTTTGATCCACAATTATTTCGATAGGGAAAATATTACTTTTGCAGTCCTTAAGGTCATCCCCCATGTTAACGACTGGTGGGATACTTATTATGAGAAAAGGGCCATAGAGGAATCTGCAATGTTTTTGTTCGCCCCCACATGGGATTCCTTCAAGGATTCTATTAAAGAAAAATACTACCTTGTTGGAAGATACGAGGACCAATACACAATATGGACCACGTTGCGTCAGGAAAGGGACCCGACACTACCAGATTTCACCAATATTTTCCATACCCTACTCATGAAATTACGTATCAATGACTGTGAATGATATATGGTGCTCAAATACCGTGATTGTCTGCATAGATACATTCAAACGGAAATGGAGTTTCTGTATATCACATCATTAGGTGTGACTTATAGATATGCTGTCAAGATCGAGCGTAAATTTAAGTAGAAGAGGCGGGATTTTGTATATGAAAACTCCTCACAACCGAAGTAGGGAAAAGGCGACCCCAACCCCCCCAAAAAATGATAGAGAAAATATGGCCACTCTCAGAAAAACCTGTCCAAGTCGAAACCCAAGAAGAGTAATGAGAAGTCAAAGAAGGATATAAGAAAGTGGTGTGAATACGATTAAATCCCTTGGCACAATACCAAATAATTTCGCTCTAAGAATCCACTGATGGTCGAGCTAAAATATTCTAAGTCAGAGGAAGATTTTAACATCGAATCAAATCCATAAGGAGGGAAGAGGATTATCGATTTCGAAGCCAGTGCCACCGTCGCTACCACCAAAGTCCATCCAAGCAAGCCAGAAGAGCCAGATGAAGGGGAATGCCTATTTCACTCATAGATGTCGATAAAGGGAGATCCGCTTCATTTCATTGTTGATAGCAACAATCAGAAGAACCTAATATCAGCAGAGGTCATCAAGAGGATGGACCTATCGATGACATGACACTCACAACCCTACACCATCATCTGGCTTCAACAAGGAAGAGATCTATGCATCAGCCAACAATGTTGTCTACCCTATGCCATCAATCCCATTAAAGACGAGGTATTTGTGGAAGCAACATGTTGTGTATCGATCTATACCCAACAATGTTATTATTACTTTCAGTAGACCATTGTATAGAATACCAAAGGTAGCGTCGCCTACCCCTATTTCTTTAATCTGTGCTAAGCAATGCAGTGAGGTCATTTCAAAAACAAGGAAGTTCATCTTCTTTGTGATTTCTACTCACAGTAAGCAAAAGGTCGTTTCCATATTCGTGACCTCTACACATAGCCTCTCTTTGTAGCAGAATAAAGTTGACATGATCATGGAAGAGTATAGATACATCTTATCCTCACCCATCGGGGTACTGTGGCAATACCAATTCAAGAATCCAATTGATCTAACCCCTAGTGCATCTTTGTCTAATGGATCAATCTCTCATCGCTCGCTGATGGAAAATGACGAAATCAAGCATCAGATCCAAGAGTTTCTTCAAAAGGGGTACATCAGACCCAACTCCCACCCTTGCGACAACCCGATTGTACCGATGTAGAAGAAATATGGGACTTGGAAAATCTACATTGATTACAAATCATTAAAAAAAATCACAGTCAGGAACCAGTACCTAATTCCCTAAATTGATGACCTTCTTTACCAACTCAAGGGGGGAATTTTTTTCAGCAAGATTGACCTAAAGTCTAGCTACCACCAGGCTCCCATTGAACTGAATGATGCATTTATGTTTTAGGCACAATTCTCACTCGTTCGATATTGAGACTGATGCATCCAACTATGTTGTAGGCACAATTCTCACTCACCAGGGTCATCTAATAGTATACCATAGTGAGACACCCTCAGATACCATCTTAAAATACCCCACCTATGACAAGGAAATGTATTCCATTTTGAAATCCCATCGTCAATGTAAACATTACATTTTGGGAAAGGAGACAATAATCCACACTGATCACAAGCCTCTAGAATTTATACAAACACATAGGGAAGTTGCAGAACGACTGCCATCAAAATTTGTGCACATACCTGCAGAAGTTCCATCTCAACATCAAGTATAAGACACGAAGCACAAATTGTGTCACTAACTACCTCAGTTGACCTGCCATTGTTGCACTCACCACCATGCTCCATTCCCATGGGCATGAGGCATCTTAGTGCCCCCAACTTTATCAATGATATCCTGACTTCTCCACCACCTATCGACACTTGGGTACAGGCGTGAATGTCACCAATTTTCACATTCAGGATGGACTGTTATGCCATTTGGGCCAGCTCTGTGTCCCTGCAACTGAGCATGCAAAGATGATTTGGGAGGCTCACTATAGTCGGATAGAAGGACATTTGGGCATGGAGAAAACTGTGGTTGTTCTACAAAAACATTTTTATTGGCCAAAACTTCGATAGGACGTCGACAAGTATATCAAATCTTGCACTGCATGTGCCATTCCCAAGACAACCATTAAGAAGCAAGGCTTATACACCCCTCTTCCTACTCCTGAGAGGTCCTGGGAATTCATCTCAATTAATTACATATATGGCCTTCCATCTGCCAAGCAAGGTAATGATTGCATATTTGTGGTGGTTGATCGATTTTCGAATATGGCCATTATCATAGCTTGCAAGAAGAGCATCACAGCGATAGACAACCAAGCTCTTCTTTGAACGAGTGTGGGTCCATTTTGGGATACCATAAACTATCACCTCTGATTGAGACAACATGTTCCTTGGCATATTTTGGTCGAGTCTCTGGTAACTGTTGGACACCAAGCTCACTAAATCCACCTCCTTCCACCCTTAAACCAATGGCCAAATAGAGGTCGTCAATTGGATGATTGTGCACATCTTGTGCATGTATAAATCTAAGAATATATGTACATGGGATGATAATCTTCCTTATGTTCAACATAGCTACAATAGGGCTCTCCAGACTTCCACCGGCCATAACCCATTTTAGGTGGGGATGAGATTCCAACCCTTGGGTCCCATTGATGTTGCACTACCTCTTGCAACCACACAAAAATAATCTTACCATGTTCAATATGGGGCCGACAAACCCACCAGATTCTGAGTGGATTCATCACATCCTCCAATGGGTCCATAATATTTTGTAGAAATCTAATGCTAAGCACAAGCAGATCCATGATAAAAAATGGGTATCGCACAAGTTTTAGGCGGGAGACAAGGCCTAGTTACATTTGTAGAAAGAGTTCCTTACAGATTCACATCAAAAGATCTGACCAGTTCGATGTGGGCCTTACACTATCACCAAGGATGTGGGTGACAATGCTTTTGATCTCAACAGTCACCCATTCCTTGGCTTGCACCCAATGTTCAATGTGGACCTCTTCCGACCATATTTTCCACCATTATTGGACAACTTGGAGATCGCAAAACAATTGACACCAATAGAGCTCAACCTTGACTATGTGGAACAGGCACCCACTGATCAGATAGTGGACATATAGGTCAAGGGAACTCGGCAGCAAAGGATCCCACTTTATCAGGTTGTCAAGGCAAGGAAGCTCCTGCACCAAGGCAAGTGGATCACCTGGGGCCAAATTCAAAAAACAATTCCTCACCTGATGGGGGAACTCAAAAAAATGGATACCATTACTTCCTAACGGGGGAGGACTAATCCACGTGGATATTTGTGGCCACCCAAGTATTCCAACTGGATCCTCTTGATAGCTTTTAGTTCATCACGTTTCTCTGGAATGATGACATTTTTTTTGTAACTGTGGGTTCTACACTTCTGGGCTATCCTGAAGCCCTACACAGTATCCAGGTGAATATTGGTGGCCTCCCACCTATTCCAACTATCTTATTTTGGAATTTTTCATGTCAGTACATATTTATGTACATCCAGGGTTGTTTTTGGGCCCTAAACAATGTTTTCTTTTTCTTTCCACAGTCAAACTGAAAACAAAGGTAGTGTTTGAAGGCATAATGTATAGTTCCCAAAAATACCTTCTCGGCTGGCTATCACACACCTAAAATAGAGGTCGTATGGAAAAGTTACGACCCCGAGAAGTTGAGGTACCAACTTACCCATAGGGGCCCACATAACTTTTGGTGTTTCATCTTCTAGGGTTAGTTTTTTGGATGTCTAGGGTTTTAGCATTCATGAGTAATGTTAAAAAGGCCTCTGGAGCCTCATTGTAATCATTTTTCTTAGATGTATGCACATAGCACCCACATCTCTTCTCATAGATAACTACCACCATTCGAGCAAGTTGTTTTCAGTTCTGCAGTTTTACAGTTTCAACCTATTTTATTTATTCAATAGAATTTATTGTGCATTTTATATCTATTGTTTTTCTCTGTATATCTCTGTTATTGTATTCAATTTTTTATTTATTTTGTTCCGCTCAAAAATCTGGATAATACCACTATTAGAGAAACTCAAATTTCACATAGTTATTCACAATTTCTATAAATAAAATTTTTATATTCATTCAATTTCCTATATTTCATCTTTTTACATCATATTTAAATTCATTGTAAAAGTACCTTATATAATTCCTCAATGTTAACATAGTATTGTTTTTCCATGTTTTCATAGACACTAACACGTCATGAGAGACAATAATTATCTTGCACATTCTCTGCAAAAAAAAATTATAACTTATAATCTCAAAATTTAAGGCAATACAACTTATCATATCCTTCTTATGCAAGTGAGCATTTCTTCCCCTATTGGGTGCATAGCCATTATTAGGTACTTAGTGTACAAGAATAATATAAACAAAATGGATGAAAAGAGGCTCCCCAAAATTGCTTCAAACTCCAACCAAAACCACTAACAACTCAAGGGGGCATGACATCAATTGGTTAAATCATTGGGGAATATAAGAATATTTCATTCTATAGATATTAAAATTATTATTAGATTACATTTAAAGAGAATCTACGGTGCTATAAAGAATTAGAAGATAAAAGGAAGATAACCATAATCTAGAAAATCAAAAGTATTTCTTAGTTCTAACTAAAGCAAAGAATATATTATGTTTGTGAAACTAAGATGATTGTTTAAGAAAAAACACTTTCTCCTAGAGTTCTGCATATAACCAAATTAGAACACAATTTCAAAATACCTATTGCAATAGAGACCTTTCTAACCTCCTAATTCATCAAGACTATAATGATCTTTGAACCTTTCTGTTAATATTTTTTGAGGACATAAATAAAATACTAAAGAAATCTAAGTAATCTCTTGATAAAATTAAATCCAAAATTTTAAAACCATGATTTTACTTCTCAATTCCAAATTGATATGATTATTTATATATTATATTATTCATAAAAACAATTTAATCATTTAACTTTTTTAGATAATTTAAAGCATAAAAGTATTTAACTTTTTTAGATAATTTAAAGCATAAAAGTATTTTGAAAATTTTGAGAGATTTCAATCTATGAAATTAATAAGGTTTTTAAAGCCATCATTTTCTTTTTCAATTCCAAAATTATATGATTATTTAAATAATGTATTATTTATAAAAACAATTATTACTTAATTTTTAAATCATTTCCTCAGTCATAAGTATAAGTATGGGTCATTTTTCATATCCCTTAAATTAGTTTTAATCCTTTCTCTGGAAAAATCAATTTCACAAATACAAATCTTTCAGGACTCTCTTCCTGATTTAATGGATGAATGATTATGCGATAAGAAACTTTATGAGACGATTTTGAGACATCATGCAGCTGCAATCTTCTTTCACTTACATTACTTTTTCTCACTATAGAGAGAAAAAAAACATGGAAGATTATAAACTATCCAAGGATGTAGTGAAGATGCAAGAAGGCATATGGGAGATTAAAGAGTTCTTCCGAGAAAAATTTCTTTCTTATTTTCTTGCATCATCCCTTTAGGACTTTCAACTTGAGTTATTGAAAGAATTTCATACCGTTGTTCCAAGAAGACAATTATGAAGAAGACATGAACGATATTGATGTTATGTATTACTACGTAGTACTATTTCTTTTTGTTTATACTTGTAATTAGTTGCTGCTATTGGCTTAGTAGTGGCCAATTCTATAATAGTCTATTATTATTTTTTCCTCTAGGCCTATTCACAATCTCACTCCATAGATGTAATTTTGTTATCTCTAAGATTTTTTCCTTGGAAATTATTTTCTTCCTTTTCTTAAAACAAGATATTTTTAATTTTAATTCTAAAAGTCTATTCTTATGACCCCTGACCCTAATAGAGTGCCCCATTCACATCTTTCTAAAAAGTTTCACTAGTGACATGTAACTTTTAAGTTTTGGTTTGTAAATACAAGAACCTCCATCTCTCTTTATGTAGCGGCGCTTCCGTCAAGCATTTAAACGAGAGATTTGTTTTGTTTTGTTTACCACCTTTTAGTAGAGCTACCTCCTTTTGAGCAATTAAAATTGATATCGGCCCTTGCTTTAGTCGAACAATTCATTCCTCACCATAACCGTCATAATATTGACGCTCTATCAAATTATCCCTCTCCCGTTGGACAAGTTGAACGAAATTATTCCTCTCCGGTTTTACAAGTTGAAGATTTCATTGAGGGTCTTCAGCAGTGTTGAAATTTCAAATTTAATTTACCTGTTAAGTGAAATTTTGATGATGGGTCATTTGTTTTTCATACTCGTTATTTTAATCTTATCTCAAATTTATGAGTATCAAATTGTCAATCAGTGAATGGATATTCAATTAACTACTAACACTTTATCTGAACTAGGACTATGGACTAATTAAATTTCAAGGATTGAGAGTGTGAAACTAATTAAATTTTGTTTATTGTTATATTTAATCCTCCAACAAACTTTTGCCCAACCCCTCTCAAGCCTTGATAGGTGATACACTATAGTAAACTAAACACTTAGAATTTATGAGAGATTGAGATTTTTTATACCAATAAATTTGGACGTGTAAATTTTGTATCCACATGTCAAATACCAATAAAAACCAGTCAAATTCCAAGCCTGGTTTTGAGGGTCTTGTGTTAAGGAAGGAATCGAGGTGTACTTTTCAAGATGATTTCCAAGAGTCCCAACTTGCAGATGAAGCAACAAATTGCAAGATGATGACGATTTGGTCATATAATTTTTGTAAAAACTGCATTTGCAAGAAAAATTGAGCGTGGAACTTGTTCCGAGATAGGAAATCATTGTTCATAGAATATTAGTATCTCAATATAATAATTCCAACCTGCAATAGTTAGGCAGGCGGTCAACACATGATTTCGTGCTTCTCTCCACCATTTTTTACTCTTTCACTTTCTTGTTGGCAGAAAGGAAATAGAAACAGAAAAACACCCGCAACTTGCCAACTTGTTCCCCGTCCACACCCATCCGGAGACATGATTCGTTAATCTTAAATCTTTGCCTTGCAGTTCGTGTACTGAAAAGTTGATTTATTTTATTAGAAAGAAACTTATGCACATGCATGCATATATAATCATGCATCGCCATCATAATCATGATCACGATCTTCGGAGAAAGGGTTCCACAAGGTTGGTGCGACGAAGAAATTAAAATTAAAGACGAAAAATACTTACCAACGAGATGGATGCGCATTAGGTGTTTATCTATATGATTTCTATGGATAACATTTGATACGTTTTCAATATTTTTAATCGTCACAATAAATAAATTAAAACCTATAATTTTAACCTTTAAAAATTTAAGTTCTTTGCAATTATTTTCATCTTAAAACAATGTAGTTTGTTATTAACAATAAATTAAGACCTATGATTTTAATCTTTAAATTCTTTGCACCTTAAAACAATGTAGTTTGTTATTAAAAAAAGTGATTAATATGATTAACATAATAATATCCAATTTTAAGATTAATAATTATTAATCATATCAATTGCACGTTTAAACATGGTAGTTTTTTAATTAAAAAGAGTAATTAATGTGGTTAACATAATAATTTCCAATCTTGTAATTAATATCATTTTATCTACTACTACTCTCTAATTTATTTTACTGAGAGTTTAGAGACACCTTTAGATTCAGTTTCTTTACCACCTCCCTATATCCTCTTTTACTATCTGTGTAGAGCATTTTAATGTGTGCTTCGATGATGAGGCAATGCAGCGCAGGACTTTTATAGAATCGGTGGTTAAGGATCATGAATCCACTGGTACTAATTCCACGGTAGTAATTAATTCACCTCATCGTTACTAATTCCACAGTAGTAATTAATTCACCTCATCGTTTAAAGACAAGATGAGTATACCAAGGATTAATTAATGTTGAATGAATATAAGTTTATTAAATTTTTGCAAAGTTTTGTTGTACTGAGGCCCAAAGCCATGAAGGCCAAACATGGGAATACGAATAGGCTCTAACCTAGAAGATAATAAATGGAGTATGGGCCAGATTTGGTACTAAAATGTTGCTTTTATATTTTTAAATATAAGGTGCTAAATTGATTAATAATAATGCCCACTTCACCTGCATATGCCAATTATGGAAGGAAGTCTGTTTCATGACCTTTTAATGTGATAGAGAAATGGAGCATTTCAGGTGAAAAAATGAAGTATAGACCACGTTTGTTACTGCTTTTAAATATAAAATGTCAAAATGGCACCCAAGTGCAATGCAATGCATTGGCCTGAGTATTATGCAAGTCTTAAAGGCTCTCTTTTTTGAATTAATCTTATTTGAATTTCAAAAATTTATTTATCCAAATTCTCACACCTTTCATGTTTATGACACCTTACATTCATAGAAATGGAGATGCATCAATCTTATTTGAATTCCAAAAATTCATTTATCCAAATTCTCACACCTTACTTTCATGTTTATCAATTCACAGTTAGAGAAATTTTAACTCTAAATTTAAAAATTAATATAAAAATATGAAAATATTTATAAAAAAAAAATCAAAAACTTATATGTTATCATTTGAACTTGTAAAATAATTTATAAATTCTGACACCTTATTTTTCATGTTTATGACACCTCTCATGTTTATCAATTCATAGTTAGAGAAATTTTAACTCTAAATTTAAAAATTAATATAAAAATATGAAAATACTTTTTTTTTTTTTTAACCAAAACGAGTATTTTATTAACGGATGACCGAGACCAAATTCGGTGTTACATTTCTGATCATTAAACAACGAATTCTGCTACTAAGGAAAATCAATGAGCGGTATGGATCTGCCTTCCCATCGAGTTTAAACTGACTAAGATTGGATTCTTGAACAAAAAGGAAGAAATGCTTTACGGAGTAAAGCCAGGAAGAATGGAGCCGAAGGGCGACTAGGCCGAGACCGCGAACAGGATCTGCTTCGAACTGAGAGCCCCTAAATTCAGAACAAACT
>JASDQU010263543.1:2431-15480 GCA_032191745.1 Picea mariana | reverse complement strand
ATGGATAAGAAAATAGGAAGAACAGGTGAACAAAGACAAGGTACCAGAGATCGCAAGATTGGCAATAAAACGAGATGAATAAAATTCTATAGAGAAAAGGAAATATGGCAGATACAAAAAGGTTTGGAAAATAACTGAAAGAAAGGAAGGACAGGTAAATAAGGAACAAGTTCAATATATTGTACTTTCAGGCATTGTAGTGAAAGATGAATCCATAGATAGAAAGAAAGAAGTCAGAGCTTAGAGAGATAATGAATCTACCAATGAAGATGATGATGAATCTACCAATGAAGATGATGATGAATACACATTAGAGCATGAATTGTTCTGAGCCATTCATCTTAGAGACTCCCAAGTAATATGAATATTAGACAGGGGGAGTTTATGCGATCGCTGTGACAGACCAAAGAACCATCCTTCGAGTAGCTTGCAGAGTTTGAGAAGATAGATTTGGAGCAATTAGTTAGCATAAGTACAGTTTGATAGATTAATCAAGACTTCATGATAGTATAGTGATAAATGGGTTAGCATTATGGACAGTTGTGCAAGTAGAGTCTTGGAAAGTATGGAAGAGAGCATGGATTCATATATTGGTTCAGAGACAAAGGAACATTATCATAATGGATGATAATTACACAGGAAATGGCTCGAACAATGCTAATGGATTCCAAATTGGCAGATATTTTTTAGACACATGTGGTGCATACATCAATTCACATTCAAAACAGAGTAATGCTTAGAAACAACAATGACAAAACTCCCTACGAACTATGGAAAGGAAGCGCAGAAAACAACCTCTACATCAAGGTAAATCAAGGTAATATTTTATTAATTGAAATTTATGTTGATGATATTGTTTTGGAAGTACTAATGACAGGTTAAGCCAGAAATTTGCAAAGGATATGCAGAATGAATTTGAAATGTTGTTACTTGGAGAACTATCCTTCTTTTTGGGTCTTCAGATATGTCAAAGAAACCAAGGATTTTTTATTTCTCAAACTAAGTATATTAGATAAATGCTAAAGAGGTTCAGAATGGAAGATTGCAAACCAGTTACCACTCCTATGCAAACTAGTTACAAGTTGAGAAAAGATGATGATTCAAAGTCTACAGACCAGAGACAATACATGTCAATGATTGGTAGCTTACTATATGTGACAACATCCATACCAGATGTAATGTAGGAAGTTGGACAGGTGGCATGATTTGAAGAAGCACTAAAGGAATCACATGTATTAGCAGTGAAGAGGATTTTCAGATATCTCAAAGTAACATAAGAGTTTGGATTATTGTATCAGGAAAGGATCGATCACTTATTTCCTACATAGATGCAGATTGGGAAGTTTGCATTGATGACCAATTTTCTACTTGGGTGAGTGTTTGGTATCTTGGCTAAGAAAGAAACAATCATCAATATTCTTATCTACAACCGAGGAAGAGTATATTGCAGCAACAACATGTTGTACACAAGTTCTATGGATGAAACAAACTTTGACATATATACAGGTTGAGTATGATGAGCCGATTCCAATCTATTGTCATAATAGAAGCGCCATCATTATCTCAAAGAACTCGATGATGCGCTCCAAGACAAAGCACATTCCAATCAAGTATCAATTTTTATGGGAACATGTTGTAGAGAAGAACATCAGAGTTGAATATGTGGGAACAAAAGAACAAGTGGCATACATATTTACAAAACCGCTTCCATGGGAAGCACTTGAGTATCTTCGCTAGAGACTAGGAGTAATTTCTACTCCAAAATGAATTCTTTTGAATGCTTATCTTATATGTCTTAGATGTACACAATGAAGCACCATAAATAGGACAAAGGGGGAGAGATTTATCAGATGCAAAGGCAAATGCTTGGAGAGAGAGCATAAAGGCATGTTTCCAAGGGGAGATATTGTCACAAGGGAAGAATGAGCAATATGACTTCAGAGTGATACCCTTTGTCAAAGGGGGAAATATTACTCATATAAAGGGAAAGAGAGTAATCAGAGGATTACAAACACAAGGAAAAATCAAAGGCATGTAGACAGGGGGAGCATCCCCAAGGAAAGTTTAGTTAGGGGGAGTAGCCCCAAAGGGAGATACCCTTTGCCATTGATGTCAAAGGGGGAGAGATAGAAACATTGATAAAGAGTATAAGCATGAAAGTTATCATGACTAAGTGTTGCGATCAATGCCAAAGGGGGAGATTGTCAGACAGTTGGCTTAGGTTGATGGATAGTTGGTATGTATTTTTGGTTGTCATTGATGTCAACTATTGGAGAGTGATATTGTAGATTGATGAAAACCCTTAGTGATTGATGTCAACCCTTGGAGAAAGTCCGGTAGCGAACTCTGGTAGCACAAAGGTTTGGGTAATGGACCCAAGTTTGTTTAATGTAAAGATGCCTCATTATTGTGTTGTCATGGTTTATAATAAGTACAAATGGATGAACTCCAAAGTGGCCCCCTTATGGTGAAATCCCTCACAGGAAGACACTTTGCGGATTGAGTTATCTTAGAAGTATGGTTAGAGAACCCATGCTTATTTGTGGAATAATGAGATGAAGTTAAATGAATTTTTTAGTGAAACTATGCTATATGGATATTTATTGTCATTCCATTTCCGATGGTATGTGGAACGTCACATAACTCCTCACGGTTTGAGAGTTATGGCCATGAGAAGTTGGAGAACCTAGGTTTGGGTAATGGACCCAAGTTTGTTTGATGGATAACGGTATGAGTTTTGATATATTTGTAGGTAATAATATTCTAGATGGATATTACATGTCATGCCATTTCTGGTGGTATGTGGAATGCCACATAACTCCTTACGGTTTGAGAGTTATGGCCTTACAAAGTTGGAGGACCCTCATATGTTGGCTTGAAGCCCCAAAAGGTCAAAGTGGTCAAAGTGGTTTAAGATATTTTAAAAGGTAAATAATAAAGTGAAGTGATGAGTGTACTATAATTCAAAGTGAATACAAAATAAATTAATTCAATAATAAATTTAATGGAGAAATTATAAGTGGGTTAACCCTAAAATAAGGAAAGTGGGCAAAGTGACCTAGAAGATGTTTTTAAGGAAGCTACTTGGAGAGTATAAATAAGAGGCAAGGCTCTCTCATTTAAGACACACTTGAGAATATTGAATACCTATAGGTGTCTGAGGTAACCAAAGGATATCTAAGCTGAATTTCTAAGGAAAGTGAAGAAAAGAAGACCAAAATTCAAGGAAGGATAAATTCTTTTGATGATGCTTTCTAAGGTATGTTTTTTTCAGGTCATCTCACCATTTTCGCAATAATTTTTTTTCTAGAATTAGTAAGACCATGAAATTTATATGATATTGAGGAAACATATCCAAGTATATGTGTTAAAATTCATCTTGTGGGTCATTGTATTTTTGGAGTTACACTCCGTGGAAAATGGGGTTTGTGGCTAGTCCTGAAACTAGTCAAAAACAGGCGTTTCGGGTAAAAACATCATAAATTCTTCATAACAAATCCAAATTCAATAAGACCAAATTTTTTGGTTAGAGTACATTCTATAGTATGCTATGTAATATTTTCATATCAATTCAACAAATATTTTCATAGTACGCTCTACAAGGCTTCTCTCTAGAATAAGCGAGAATTCAGCAAGGTGTGCCAATTTTTCCATAACTCCTTTTCCGAGAGGTTCCAAGTAGTGACACCTGGAGGAATTTCATAAAACACACTGAAGAAAATTGTATATCAGTTTCATATATTTATTCATTATAGGTACAAAGTTATGATTATTTCCAGTTAGGGTTGTTGACCAATCCAAAACTAGGCTCGTGAGACTAAAGAAACGTTTGATGAAAATGATAGTCTCTTGTTGTTAAAGTTAAGGAAGGTTTGCAGGTATTTGATAATATACACTAGGTATATTAGAGTTACAAATCATATTTGGATGATGAAATTGATGAGGGCTTTTGGTTGAGGTTCAAGTTGGGTACATGCTTGAGACAAGTAGTTGATGAGTTGGCACATACATGAGGTGTATAGTTGATGATGTTGGTACATATTGGTGAGTCATAGTTGATGAGTAGTTGAAACATGATTGGTACATACTTGGTACATGGTTGGATGCGCTTGTTTATGGTACAGGTTTATTACAGGTTTTTTGGTACAGGTTAGTGCATGGTTGATGCACTTGTTTATGGTACAGGTTGATGCATGGTTAATGTATGGTTCAGGTTTATTGGTACAAGTTTACAATGGTATATCCCATAGTGATAGTGCGACAGTGGTCCCATCATTCTTCTTCTACTTCAAGGTGGTTGGATGGGGCAAGGATAGGTGGTTGTAGCCACCTTCCGGTTATAGCTGGAGAACATAGGGGGTTGTAGGCTCCTTCTGGTTGTAGCAAGATAATTGGGGAGTTGGAACTTCCCTCAAGTTGTAACCTGAGAAACTAGGGGGTTGGAGCCTCCTTCCAGTTGCAACTGGAAAACAAAGGAAGTTGGTGCTTCCAATGAATGCAATTCTTCAAGACATATAAGAAAAAACATTCTGTGGTTTTCTCCCGCTTTGGGTTTCGACGTAAAACACTGGTGTATTGTGTATGTGTATGATTGTTCATTTGTTCATTGCTTATTTACTCTGCAATTATTGGATGATAATGATAAATTGATATAACACTTGGAATATATGGTTAAAAAGGATTAAATTGCTCTATTACTGATTCACCCCCCCTCTCAGTAATCCAACAGATGGTGCAACCATGCAGGGAAAATTATAGAGTAATATGGAGTGTATTGGAGCATATTTGGAGTTGGAAACTGAGGATACAGGTTGCCAGGCCTAAAGCGTGAACTTCTATGTGAGTTGCACTATAATAATAAGTGTTTGTTGATGGTTTTGTTGGTAGTTGTCCTAGAAGGAAGTTCCCTTGAGTTACCAACTGAGATATTCCTCATTACCTGTGCCAGAGACCTTGATAAATGAATGGGACACTTGAGGGACTGAGATCAATGAAGGGGTACATTCCTTAGGTTGGGAAGTTCAAGAGGAAGAGGGCTAGTGGAAAATCAGGATAGTTGTAGGAAGATATCAGTGGGTTGCGAGTTTTATGAGCTGTGAGTGGACTGTGAGAGAACGATCTCTTTTTTGGATTACTAGCCTCAACTCGGGGGTGACTGGCTATTGATATTTGAAACATTTAGTCTATGGTTGGGTGGAATGTCCATCCCAAGCAGTTGATTGAAAAACTCTTATTTAAAGATAAGTGTTTTATCTTGTTGCTATGTTATTTACATGTGTTATTGTTGTGCATGAACTTTGTGTAAATGATAATGATTTATATGCTATTGTAATGAGTTGTTTAACTGCATTTCATGTTGATTATTATCATGTTGTAGATGATTTTATTTTATGGTTGTAGACAGTAGCTAAATCTGTTTTAATTCGTAGCTGAAAGCTACATGAAATTAGTTAACTGTAAATTAATTAATTTGGTTAGCATAATTTTCCTTTTTATGAGTATTTTGCACAGTAATGTCCCTCAGATGGGATGGGGGACGTTACATGAACAACATATACAAAATGCTCATGATAATAATAATAATAATAATAAAGCAAGGATAGCCATCATTTGTTTATTTTGTGGGAAGCTGTAGCAAGATATCACACACTCCAAACCACTTACAGATTGACTTTATCATGACAGAAGAAACAACTTATTAAACTATACAGTTATAATTCAAACCTTCATGACTCCACAATTTTTTAATCACATGCATAACATATTAGGATGCATAAAACACACACACACACACACACACACACACACACACATGCAGTTTTGGTTTTGGTTCAAGTTTTTCTAAACTTTTAGAACATATATAGTGGTTTGGTATTTTTTCTGACATGTCCACATTTCTTGGAATCAAAAGCTTAAATTTGGATAGGTTGTAGAGATCACATTTTACCTTCTCATCAAATTTTAGAAGAACATATTGAATTTAGACTTCATGCCCAAGCTCAGAACCAATGTGTAGAGAAACTCTTATGTGAATAGTGGCTTAGTATTTTGACCGACATACATTCATATTTGATAATCCAAGTCTAAAATTTTGATAGGATGTCAACCAAACATATGTCTAAAGATCAACAATTTTCAATAAAATTTGATGCTAGCAGGTGTCCAAAACTAGTGCGCAGTAAGTTCTAGATTTTTTTTGGTGTTGATAGTGGCATAATATTTTGATAGGCCTATTGTCACACTTTAGACTTAAGGTATAAAATTTGGATATGTTATAGAGAATATCTTCCTAAATCTTCTGACCAAATTTTATAAAACTTTATTGTCTTTAAGTAATGCACCTAAGCCACACCTTGTTTAGAGATCATGCATAGAATTTTCTAGAAACAATGGTTTCATATTTTGACTTGTGCATAACCAATAATAGGTGTTAGAGTTTAAAATTTGTGTAAGATGCAGAGGAAGTCTTTATATATATACCCTCAAAATTTCATTAAAAATTATTGAGTTTAATGGATCCAAATAATTTAATTATAGAGTGCAACAAAAAGGACAAAGTTTGGAAGATTAAGAGTCAAATATTAGCGATTTATTAATTGTAAAAGTGTTTGAGTTACCCAAGAAAATGAAAAGACTTGGGAACTTAATAGTCATGGCCCCATAGTTTACGTACTTCAAATATTGATGTAATAGAGGCTTTTGGTGTTGGTTGTGAAGCATGATTATCTTCCTGATTAAGATGTCTTATTTTAGCCACGTTTAGATCCCAATCTCTAGCGAGGGTTTTGTGTTATATTCTTCACATGATTAATCCCACACGATATTATGTTGTGTTGGGTGTAGCGGGGGGGGTCACATAGGGGACATAGCCCCTGAGCAAAATTTTTGGGGTGTTTTTTTTGCATCCATTTTGGGCATTTTTGGCACATAGTTTTCTAGCCCATGGTTTTCTAATTTTGGTTAAGGAACTAAAGTTGTAATCTAATACAAGTCAATTAATTAGGGATTTTGGATGCCACGAGATCCTATATGTTGTATTTTAATGGTGAGAGAAAGTATTATGATCGAGATATGAAACTATGAGAGAATGAAGTGGAGGTTATAGTGGATGTGTTGTAGGTGTTATCCCTTCATCTTGTTGGATGGAAAAAAGAAAGGGCTAGCTATTTCTCCATGGATGTCGCCCATATCAAGTTGACCATGTATATTGGTGTCTCTCTTGTATTATGTTCTTTTGCGTTTTAATTATGCATTCATTTTGATTTGTTTTATTTTAATTGCTCTATGATCCTGTTCCCAACATTTGGCTCTCTATTGTTTGTTCTTATGTATTTTTTGGTGGTGTTGTATGATACAGAGACCTGTGCATAGGCTTTGTGAATGTAATAAGGCCCCAGAGCATTGGTGTAACATCCCTAGTTTTAATTCCTGAAAACTATATTGTAATTGTGCAAATGCAATTTAGGTTGGTGAGCCAATATGTTTAGGACGAAGAGCCTATACTGATTTATATGTCCAAGGGATGAATTATGTATTTGGTATATTGAAATGATTAATGAAAATAATAATCGTTGGCTGTGATATGAGTGAGACAGTAACAATGGGGGGCTATGATTCCACAAGAAAGGGGGCTAAAGAGGGTCCAAGGGGTTACCCATTTATATTAATTCATCCATTTCCATATTAATGTTTATGCCCTTTGAATTATCAAAAGATTTCTTAAATTGATGTAAGAGTGCTAGGTAGGAAAGATCAACTCACCAGTTTATGTAAAACATGGGATGAGTACAACCACTTTTTAGAAAATGTGAGAGTCAAGCTTGCATGAGAAGAAAAGGAAATTCGAATGGGTTATTGTGACGATTTTTACTTTTCAATTTTGAAGAGAAAAATATGAGTGGGGTGTTGAGAAGAGCACCAACTATGCTAGCCATGAAAAGAAAACTTGTTGGGATGAGTTTTATGCTAGAAAGAAGGTTGTATGCTTGTAATTGACATTTCATGTCGAGGAAATGGTTCAAGAACCTTGAAAAGGATGTTGTGAGAACTTTTGGAGTGCCTGATAATTCATGGAGTCCCCAACTGAGATATTTCCTAGCCAACCAAGTATGTTGGATCCCTGAAGGGAAGTGGGAAGGCCTAATGGACTACGTGGAAGAGAAGGTGATCCCATTCCTGGGGTTGTGCAGGATGAGGGGAAGAGAGTTGGTGGATTGGAACTGCTATTGGAGTAGAACATAGGTTTTGGGATGCAAAATGTGGACAGTGGATAGCCAAGAGGGAGAAACTTCCTTGGGGACTCATAGCCTCATCTCGGGGCACTCCTACATATTCAAAAATGTGTGACGAAAGTAGCCTTTCGTCGCAAAAATGAAGATAATATTTAAATTTATCTCCTTTTTTTAATCCAGCCCGCATTCGTCACCCTTGCGACAAACTCTGCCTTTCGTCGCAAGTTCAAGAGTGACTAAAGGCCGAGTTTTTCGCAAGAGAGATGATACAAATATTACCACTACACTATTCAAATAATCACCCAACTATTTGACAAAGTCAACATTGACTTGGCCAACTTTCATCGGAATTGCGATGAAAAAATTATATAAATATTTAGAAAATTAGAGATGTTGCAACAATCTTGCTATAACAACGATGGTTCAGAAAGGGTAGTTTTGTGCGAAAGAATGGCAAAAAATATTAGAGGTGGGAAAAAAAGAGGGTAGATCTTATTGCCCTTGCAAAAAATGTTGTTTTACACGTCCCGTAATAATTTTAATAGCAATAGCTAAAAAACACTGTAGGAAATATGGGCACATTAATGGGGGATCGAATGAATATCGTCCCATGGTAATTAGCTATATATTCATTATTTATATATATATCGTCCCTGGTGGACTACGTCTCCAGGTCCTGCTCTCAAATGGGTAGGCCTTTTCATCAACTCAGCAAGAGAATTTGGAAAAATACATAAGTATACCTCATTTTGGAGTTAAGCTGCATAAGCTTTGCTTGGATCAGAAAACAAAAAACACCACTGAATTCGTGGCATCGAATTACCCAAAAAAGGCTGTCTCCACACCTCGATTTGAGTCTGTCACTTTTAGGCCCTTGAGAAAATTCGTCTCGGTTTCCATGCCTACACCTGCAATTAAATTCATGAAAATTTCTCATTTTTCATGCCTTGTCCATATGATTGTGCCCTGATCTGACCCCCATGCAAAGGATAAAATCAAAACTTAAATAATAATGGTGGGTGGTAATCGCAATGTGGTTGGTTGGTGCATTGGCTGGCAGATGTTATTAAAGGCGTAGTAGTTGGGGGAGGTCTTGGTGTCAAACCTGCGAGCCTCCCCCTTTTGGCACTTTTTTACAACAAAACCCAAGTTGGTGCTATCATTGGTGGGTGACTGTTATATATGGTAGAGAGGTAGTTGTTGGGCCAATTATGGTGGAACTTTAATATTGGCAGATCGTTGCTAGTCTAGTGGACCGGGTGAATCTCGCTAGATTTGGTGGATCTTGCCACTATTTTGGCGGACTGTATTGTTATTATATATTTTTTAGAAATTTGTTTGTTATCCTTTATTGGGAATTTTCCTGCTACCACGTGGAATCCCATGACTGGGCCTCATGGCAGCCACTCATTGGCCCATGTAACCTTCTTACACAGTCACTGCCATGTCATCTCTACCTGGTCAGTCTTGCCACATCACTTGACAGGTGGCTATACGGTCTGCCACGTGGCTGTATGGACTACCATGTGGCACCTTTTCATTGGTCTATGAATTTGACCGAAAATTCCAAAAATGAGTGACATGTGGTAGCCTCTGGTGTTGCCATGTCACCATGCTGACGTCAACATGACATGTGTCTACATTTGCGTGTGCCACGTATACTGTACAGATGATGACATCATCTGTACTAGTGCTAACGTCAACAATATAGATGCTGATTCATCCTTGCTGACTGGGCTAGGTTGACCAAAACGTTTGACCATGAATATCTTTTGATTCGTAACTCCATTTGACAATCCATTTACGCCATTGAAAATCTTGTAACGTGCTCTTCACGATGATTGCAATTTCACCGAGTTTTGAAGACTTTGAATTTTTTTCCCTTTCTCTATTTGCTGAGGCCATTCTGAGCTTCTTGAGTTGCTTCTGCGAATCCTAAATTATCCTTAGTCTTCTCTGGATCCTTTCTAGATCACACCTTCCCACTAAAAGATTTTTGGACCCAAAATCTTTCATCAATAAACATATAAGTGAGGGAAGAGTTCCCTCACCTTGTCCTTCTCAATCCACTTTTCCTTGCTTGGATATGTGCCCTTTAAGCCCACTCAAAGATAATCAACATAACCCCTGCGTAAAGTCCTCATCCTTCTATCCAAGACGATATCTTCCTTCAACTCATCCAAGTACTTAGGAGCAAACTCATCAAATGAGGGTATTTAAAATTCCCCATCCCGATCCATGATTATGGGAAGCTAAAAAAGTTTCAAGTTTTCCACATTTAAAACTGAGTAGATCTGCATATAAGGTGGAAGATTTAGATGAAAAGCATTGGTACCACTTTTCTCCAAAATAGTGAAGGGTCCATAACGGACGGCCTTGAGTTTCTTGCCTTCACCCTTCATTCTCTCTTTGCTAATGTGAAGCCATATCTGGTCTCCAACCTCTAACTGATGATCAACCGTGTGTTTTTCATGCAAAGCCTTATACTATTCTTGTATTTTGTCCAACTGTTCCTTGACTACTTGGTGTACCTGCGGGGTCCTATGAATGAACTTGTGGGCCATGTCTTCATTTATTTATTCATTTGAATCGACATCTCTCCCATACATCAAGTCCAAAGGGACCTTAGGAAAATAACCAAAACATGTCTCAAAAGGTGAACATTGAGTGGAGGAATGTAAGGCTCGATTGTAAGCATGTTTTACATAGGGTATTTGTTCATCCCATAAATTGGGATGGTTGCTGCAGTAGCCTCGAAGAAAAAGTACCACTATCGATATATGGATGGAAAGCAGTGCTCCTCTTCAACTTGGTGTCCATCATTCTCCACAATCTTGTCCAAAAATCCCCAAGGAATCGAGTATCTCGATCCGAGATAATGGATGTGGGTAACCCAAAGTGAACCCAAACATACTGAAAGAAGAGATTAGCAGTCGACTCAACAATGATATTCTTTTTACATGGCATCAAGATACACATCTTTCTGAACCTATCCATTACAACATACAAATAGTCATGACCCCTTTTCGACATTGGTAAACCCCCTACAAAATCCATGGAGATACTTTCCCATGGATGGGATGGAATAGGAAGTGGTGAGTATAGCACCAATTTTCTATTAGTGGGATTACAAGTAGAACACATCACACACCCCTTTACATATTTAATTACAATTCCTTTCATCCGAGGCCAGTAACAAAACCTATGCAGATGAGCAATAGTTTTTCCTACCCCAAAATGCCTAGATAAATGAGAAATGTGAGCTTCTCGTATTACATGGACTCGTTCACTTGTAGGAATACATATATTTCCAAGATGGTAGAATAGTTTTCCCTACAGACAATATTTATCTACCTGTGCACCATGGATTAGCTTCTCAAATACTTCTTTAAAATCTTCATCAATGGCATATTTTTCCACATAGGTATCATGATATAAAGAAGCATTCTTCAAAATAATAGAGGTAACAATAGGAAGTCCAGAAAGCATATCAACTACCTTGTTACTCATACCCTTTTGTATTTGATTACTAAATGAAATTGTTGAAGAAAACCCATCCACCTGTAGTGTCGATATTGTTGCAGCTTGGTTTGTGCTTGGAGATATTGTAAGGGTTGATGATCTCTATGTATGATTGTTTCCTTCCCTAACAATTAGTTCTTCCATTTCTTTACGCTTTGAACTAATGCATACAACTCTTTATCATACGTAGGATAGTTAACAACAACTTGGTTAAAAGTTTTAGAGTGGTAACATATAGGATTATGATATTGCATCAATAATGCACCCATGGCGTATCCACTGGCATCTGTCTCAATCTCAAAAGGTTGTTGAAGATTCGACAATGCTAATACTGGTACGGTACTGATATTTTCCTTCAAAGTGTCAAAATATTTTTCTTGCTTTCCTCCCCACTGAAAAGTGTTCTTCACACTAGTTAAGGCATGCAAAGGAGTTGCTATAAAAGAGAAGTTTGACATGAATCTCCTCCAGTACTGGAATGCACCTAAGAAGCTCTATATTTTGGTTACACTTTTGGGCTCAGGCCAATTTACAATTACTTCAATCTTGGAAGGATCATTTTTCAATTGTTCTCCTACAATATGACCTAAGTACACAAGTGCAGTCTTACCAAATTCACATTTGGATAATTTTTCATACAAATTTTCCCTTTGCAAAGTATCCAATAGCTACTTTACATTCCTTACATGTTCATCCCAAGTCTCACTAAATATAAGAATGTCATCTAAATATACAATCACAAAATAATCTAGAAATGGCCTAAATACATCAGTCATCACACGGATGAAGGTTTTCAGAGCATTACAAAGCCTAAATGACATAATTAACCACTCAAAGAATCCGTGTTTGGTTTTAAAGGAAATTTTCCATACATCCTGTTCTACAACCCTTCTGATGGTATCCACTGTGCAAATCCAACTTAGTGAAATAAACAACATTATTTAATTTATCAAGTAAATCATCTATACGAGGAAGAGGGTATCGATTTTTCACCGTGATTTTATTTAAGGCTCGGTAATCGACACACATTTGCCATGTGCCATCCTTCTTTGGCACCATCATGATTGGAGAACCACAAGGAGATGATCTGAGCCTGATGACCCCTTGATCCAATAAAACTTGTACCTTCTTTTTGATCTCTGTCATCTCTACAACTAACATCTTGTACATGCTACATTAGGAAGAGGATAATCCTGCTTGTTAGGACCCATAAATGTTTCTTTTTCATCACATATTTTTTCTATTCAACCTTATCATATCTAAGCTAATGCCTACTATAATGCGTGCTAAGACCTT
>JASDQU010263541.1:0-13762 GCA_032191745.1 Picea mariana | reverse complement strand
TATGGAGAAAGTATTTCCCCTGATCTCAATGGGTAAGGAGGTTTATCCAGGTGGATATCAGTGGCTACCCACCTTTTTCAACTAGCCCAAAACATTTTTCTAGCAATTTTGGCAATTTACTATTTTTAGCAGTTTTTAACTTCCAGGGCCATTTTGAGGGCCTAAATGAAGGTTTTTCAGGATCAAGCTTCTCAATTATATTCAAAGGAATGATTGAGCCCCCAAAATTAATCTCCTCGGTGATACCTTTCCAACAGGCTATCATACGCCTAAAATGGAGATCGTATGCAAAAGTTACGACCCCGGGGAGTTGATGTACTAACTTACCCAAACGGGGCCCACATGACTTTTGGCACTTCATCTCCTAGGGTTAGGNTTGCATTTTTTTTTATTGTAAAAATGCCTTCATATCCTCATTGTAACCATCTTCTTGCGAATGCGAGTAGCCGTCACATCTCTTCTCATAGATAAGCTGCCACCATTCTAGCGAGTCTTTCACTCTGTATTTTTACAGTCTCTGTAAATTTATTTCATTAGTTTTAGGTGTATGATAGCCCGTTGAAAAGGCATCGTCGAGGAGATTCATTTTGGAGGCTCAATCATGCCTTCATCTATCATTGAGAAGTTTTGTCCCGAAAAACCTTCATTTAGGCCCTCAAAATGGCCCCGAAAGTTAAAAACTGCTAAAAATAGTAAATTGCCAAAATTGCCAAAATAATGTTTTGGGCCAATTGGAAAAGGTGGGTGGCCACCGATATCCACCTGGATCAAAGGTGATAATTCTGTGAGGTTTGAAAGAATTTCCACATCAAAATATTTTAGGATGGTTGGAGATGGGGTGAGTTGTGGAGAATCAAGGGCTTTCCAACATGACAAAGACATAATGCAAGTGTCCGCTCCTTCGTCGATCACCATATGAAACACATTATTTTTCGGAAGACCAATTGTGATTTTCAATTTTAGTGGGTGTGAGAGACATGACTCATTCTATTATGTGTCAAAGGAAGTAATATTAGACTTTGAAGGGTCGATTCCCCCCATGTTTGATAGAAAGGATCTTCGTTGTGAAGGAAAAATATGCAATACTTCGAGTGCTAACATGATGCATGGTGCTTGGGTGAGATATTCCACTATGATATAGTGTTGAGCTGCCCAAACATTCATATTATGGGTATTCCATCAAAGTACCCCTTTCGGAGGGTAGATTGTTGGTTCGAAAGTTGGTTTCTCTAAAGTGAGAGGGCCAATGGGTGGTATATTTGATGTAGGGTCCTTTGATGAATATTTCCCTTCTCAAGAGTCACAGTTCTTCACTCTAGTGGATAGTTCCACCGTTTATTTAACCGTCATAATATTTGCAGATGAGGACTCTACATTACCCCCGGGTGGGGATGCAAGAACTTGTGTGACCATTTGTTGTTGTTGGGGGAAAGGATTGGTTAATACCATTAGTTGGGAAGGATATCCCCCTCACTTGAGGTATTGATGAATCTTGAAAAGGAAAGGGAATTATTTGTTGAATTGGTCCTCCTTACATACCATGCAAGGATATTTTTCCTTTCATTTATTTTCCCTCCAGCATTAAGATCTTGGGTGTTTTTACTCTGCTGCTGGTTAGAATATTTTTTGGATTTACCATTGTTTTTACTATTTCCTTTAGATTGATGAGATGAAATGGATTGAACCACATTCACCTCAGAGTTTCATGCAAGAAAGGGTGAATACTTGGTATTGGTACGAATCTACGATTGTGTCACAGACTGTGATTTTACGGAACCCATTATGCCATCAACATGGGCTCCTGGGGATGGTTTTGACGGATCATTCGATGGTCAAGGATCATGAGGGATCAAATAATATAGTTTTCCCAATTGGGAATATACCAAGTCTAATTATATAGAACAATTGATGGCTTACTCCTAGTTTACAATGCCTCCCATGGTGACATCTCTAGCAATGGGTGGGAGGAGTGAATTTGTGAACCAATCTGCTAGGAGTTCTTATGGAATAGAAGCTTTAGTCAATCTTTGTCATCACCTCTATTCATGAATATGATTAGAATATGAGTGGAGGTGGATTGTTGAAGTGAGGTTAAAATCTCAGTACTGGTCTCATACCGAATGGGCAGTTGGAAGTGAGTCACAAACACCATAGTGAGAGTATTAAAATTGACAAAGGAGTTACGTGACAACTTAATATACCATTTTTCTGGCAAACCCGTGAGTGTTATCTGAAAAATTCTTAGTCGAATTGAATCGTCCATCAAGGAGTTAGAAGAAAACCAAAGATGGAAGTTCATGGCATGGTTGTTAGGATCTTCTCCAGTTTTTCCATCGAATTTGGGATTTCAGACAATAGTTTGGCATGGATAGGGGGGCTAGAATGGGGTATGTTGTATGGGATTGTTTGTCAAACATGAAAAATATGGCATATCTAAGGTAGCCAAGAAAGGAAGTTGTCGGTTTAGTTTTGAATATTGGTTGTGTGGATGTGGGATCGGAGTGCCAGTAAGACCATACACAGGTTGGGATGGCATGTTGAAACCTGATTGTCCACCCATATATGGTTGAGTGGCTTGGGGAGTGGGGAACATGGGGTTCATCAATTGAGCGGGAAAATATCCTTCCAGAGAGATTCCCACAGGATTGGGTTGACCCCATGGAGTATTTGGAACTCCAAGATATGGTAAACAACTAGCAAGACTTGTATGGATTTTCAGAACATTATGTCCCTAGGAGTGAGGTGGGTTTCTAGTGTGGGATTTTCGACAAAATGGTTGTTGACCTCTATTTGGTTGTTTCCCAACTATTTTTTGACCCCAAATAGGTTGTTTCCCCCCAACTAGTTGTTGTCTCCAAGTAGGTTGTTGTTTTCAAGGTGGTTGTTGTCCTACAGATGAAGTTTTCCCCCCAAGTTGTTGTTGTCTCCAGATCAAATATTTTCCCACGCCTAAAGGTTTTCCTCCAACTAGAACTTGACCTACAACTGAAGGTTTCCCCCCAATTAGAAATTGAACCATAATTGAAGGCTTCCCTCCAGCGGGGTACTGGACTATAAACCGATGTGGCCCTCCAAAAATAATGTTCCCCCTAGGTGTATGTGGAACTATCATTGGGTTAACACCTTGATTGGGTGGAGGAAAAATGAAGCTACTTGTCACTGGACCTGAGATACCAGCATTGTTGGACACTAGACTAGATGGATTTCGTAAAGGATGACCAAGTAATGCGCTTGTTTTATGCAAGTGTGCAGCCAGATACGTGGGAAGAGAAGTTGTACTCACTAGCTATTGAGTCAAGGTAACATGGGTCAACAATGTTTCCCGCAAAGAAGAAGTGCCAAAAGTGATAATGTGTGCTAGAGCGGATATCTCAGGATCAAGTGGGGGATTACTATTCCATATGTATAGTTAGACGTTGATGCATGCATGCCATAAGATTTCCTACTGTACATATCGGGTGGAAAACAGTAAGCAAAAAAATAATCATAGTAACCCATTGATGGAAATTGATGTAGGAGCATCGTAGAAAGCCAAAGCACGTGCCTAGCAAAAGAGATAGTTGGACGTGCAGATGTAATTTGAACATGTTCTTGTGAAAATGTATTGAAATTTAAAATTTGAAGCATTAATGTAATGGACAGGAGGAAAGTGCAATTGAATTTATATCTGAAGATCCAAATTGATTTTGGAGTGTATGTTCCTATCCGCGGAAGTAATAGGAATTTAAGTCTGTTTAATGCAAGTAGGTAGATTTATTCTAATAGATTAGACAGTTTAGGAGCATAGGAGGGAAAACAGATGATAGACACCCTTGCCTTGTATCTTGAAAATAACTCATTATTATTCAGAATTTTGTAAGTTGTAGAGTTGCAGAGGAGAACAGAGAATTTTATGCATTCTAGCTATTGTTATTTACCATGTATAGGAGCACTGGAATTAATAGAAGAAATCTTTGATTCCAATCTATGTGTTTGTTATGGTTGTTGGAACCACCTGTTGAATGGTATGTTGCAGGCTAGTTTATATTCTCTGTGTGCATTTTATTTCAATGAAATTTGTGTGTGTTCTCTAGAATTCTATGTTGAATGTTTGAATTCTTGATAAGGGGAGAATGAGTTTCAGTTGTTTCTCTTTCTGAGAACTCCTGCAAAGAGTGCACTGGAGGGTCTGCAAGGAGTGCATCAACCAGGCTATGAGTTTCATCTTAGAACTCTCAAAGGAGATTCAAATTGTGTTTTTACAAGCCGAAGTCCAAGGTTAGCTCAGAGCCGTGAAAGGTGTGCGCAGGCTATGTGAGGTCTGGGATTTTACCAACTCAAGAGGGAGATTGAGAGACTGTTGTTGCAAGAGGTGCACATAGTTAAAGACCCAAATACCCAGAGGTCATTTGAAAATCTTCACAAGGAGTGCATGTAGAGACCCTTTTGGAATCCTTGAGTTTGCAAGAAAAAGCTCAGAAGGGATAGAACCTATGAAGTGTTCAAAGGGAGGCGAAGGTTGAAATTGTCTCACAGAAGTCAAGTTTAGGAGGGAGGACACCAAGTCATTTGGCCAAAATTCCTCGAGAAGTTGAATCGGATGGTGGAATCGCTTCAAGAGGAAGTGCCAAAGTTCTGTGAGCCATTGGATCTTGTGGAACAGTGAAAGGATTAAGACCGAGTGTCTTTCAACACTCTTAAGCTTAGGAAGAATAGTGATCATCAGATCCATATCAATGAGGGTTGTTGATATCGTATGTGAATTTACGTATCAGAGTTCAGGGAATGGAGTGACCAGTGGTTTGGGTCGAGTGTTGTGGATTTCCAATTGAAAAAATCTTGATACAATGAGGGTCGCTGGATCGAGGGAGGCACAAAACCATCGATATTGTCGAAGGCACGATTTTGGAGTCAGGGATTTGTAGAGGGAGAGGAACGGTTGTTCGTTGTTCTCTCAAGTTGTGAAAGCCGAAGACTCGTGCGAAGAGGTGGAAAGGACCCACTCCGTAAGCGGAGTAAACAGAGGGAAGAGTCACTTTGGGTGGAGTCAGCTTTCGTTGACATATCATGTTTCAGGGATTCGCAAGGGAAGAGCACAAGAGTTTGGCGCTCCAACTCGCAAAGTCGTGAGTTGCGAAAGGTGCTTGCGTTAAGGCTTGGATGTGGTCATATTGGAAAATGGGATGAAGAGGGGGCTTACACCTTAATCCCATTTGCAATTTTAGGTTTCGACTATTGCCAAGGGTTGTGGTATTGTATTCGAATTTCCCAACTCACGAGACCTGAAATCCTTTGCGGTCTTAAAAAAGGAGTTCAAATAACCCTTGTCATGGTTTAGAGAAGATCCTACGGGAATCTCAGCTTGAGGGCAGGAGGTTTGCACCAATTGTGTTATCAGAGCCCAGAACAAATTCTTTGCTTTCTAAAGCACAGAGAAAAGAGGAATTTTACAGCCATGCCGCTGAGAAGAAGAGAAAGGCCCATACCTGATCCAGCAATGGAAAGAGAAATGCGTGAATTATGTGCCAGACTTGATGCTATGGAGACAACATAGAGGCGAACAGTTTACGTTGGGGATATCAGCGAAGCTGAAAGTGAAAATGAAGATGAAAATGAAGGAGAAGAAGTTGCAGTCGAAGATGCTGCAGAAGAATGCCTATTCAGGGTTGTTGCAAGGATAGGTTCTAGGGAAAAAATGGGCATTCCAATGTATGAAGGCAACCTAGACATTGAAGAGCTTCTAGACTGGATTAGAGCTCTAGACAAAGAATTTGACTATGAGGATGTCGAGGAAGACAAGAAAGTCAAACATGTCGTTACTAGACTTAAAGGGCATGCAACACTGTGCTGGGATGAACTGTAGGTTGATAGACGTTGCAAGGGCAAGTAGAAAATCAAGAGTTGGGATAGAATGGTTGAAAAAATGAAAGCCAAGTTTATACCCAGGGATTATCAAATAAATTTGTTTCGAAGGATGTAGAATTTGAGACAGAAGTTGATGTCAGTGAAAGAATACACTGAAGAGTTCTATAGGATAAACATCAGAGCAGGTCATCGAGAAAGTGATGATGAGAAAATTTCTAGGTATATGAATGGTCTACGATATGACATTCAGGACGAGATGAGCATGATGACCATCTGAACTGTAGAATATGATTATCAGATGCTTCTAAAATCTGAAGAGAAGTTGAGCCGAAAGCAAGGTCAAAGAGGCGAAGGAAGAAATCAAAGCAGAGGCAAGACAATTTCCCAGGATAGAACTCGGAAGCCTAAAGAAGAGGGGAAGAAACCTAAAACTCAATCTGAGAGAGGAGGAAGCTCATAGGGGAGGCAGTATGCTGATAGAAATAATTTTCCTCGAGCTAGAGGAAGAGGAAGAGCCAAAGGAGGTGAAGTGAAATGCTTTGTCTGTGGAAAAATTGGACATAAATCCTATGAGTGTCCAGATACAAAGAAATATGGTGGTGAAACTCACATTGTCGAAGCTCAAGGACAAAATGTTGAGGCAGAGGATGTTGAGGGAGGAAGATCTTTGATGATGCGGAAAGTTCTCTTGAAACCAGAGAAGGAGCCAGAGAACCCAGCACAAAGAAACAGTTTGTTTCGGACTGCTTTCAAAACCAAAGACAGGGTATGCAAGGTCATAGTGGACAACGGTAGCACACATAATATTGTATCTATGTAAATTGTGGAAAAGCTAGAGTTGGAGACTGTTGCGCATCCAAGCCCATACAAAGTTTCGTATCTACAAAAAGGACATCAGGTAAATGTCACTAAACAATGTTTAGCTGAATTTAAAATAGGAGGATATAAAGATGAGATATTAAGTGATTTCATTCCCATGGATGTTTGTCATCTATTGTTGGGTAGATTGTGGCAATATGACAAAAATGTGGTGCATGATGGGAGAAATAACACGTACACTCTGGAGAAAAATGGTAGGACGCACATGTTACTGCCAATTAAGGATAAAGAGGTGAAAACAAAGATGAGAAACATTGTACTTCTCATGAGTGGGAAGGAACTTCTTAAGGAAGTCAAGAAGAAGGAAGACACGCAATTCATTTTGGTTAGGAAGCCCAGAATTTCTTTGAATAGCACTGGGATAGATGATTTACCGAAAGAAATCCAGGAGTTGTTGGAAGAATTTGTTGATATAGTAGTAGACGAACTACCTTGTTCATTGCCACCTATCAGGAGTATAAGCCATCATATCGATCTTATACCTGGAGCCAGTTTTTCGAACAAAGAAGCTTATTGGTTGACGCCGCAAGAGAATGAAGAAGTTAAGAGACAGGTCTAGGACTTAATGGACAAAGGATTGATGCGGGAGAGCTTGAGTCCATGTGTTGTTCCAAAAGTGCTCAGCCCAAGGAAGGATGGTGGTTGGAGAATGTGTATAGACTCAAGGGAAATCAACAAAATTGCCATCAGGTACAGGTTCCCATTGCCAAGGATGGATGACTTGATGGATTTCTTGAGTGGAGCAAAGTTTTTTTCAAAGATTGATTTGAAAAGCGGATATCATCAGATTAGAATGAGAGAAGGTGATGAATGGAAGACAGCATTCAAGACGAATGAAGGGCTATATGAATGGATTGTCATGCCATTTGGCTTGACGAATGTTCCCAGTACTTTCATGAGGTTGATGAACAAAGTCCTAAAGGATTTCATTGGGAAATTCGTCATTGTATATCTTGATTATATATTAATTTTCAGCAAAACTGAAGCAGAGCATTTGAAGCATTTAGTTGCAGTGATGAAAAGCTTATAGCAAGAGAAATTGTTGATCAACATGAATAAATCTCTGCAAATGAATTGAAAATGGATCCAGAAAAGATAAAGGCGATTAAGGATTGTCCATCACCAAAGAGTGTGTTTGAAGTTCGAAGCTTCCATGGTTTGGCTAGCTTCTACAAGAAATTCATCCAAAACTTCGTGGAATTATCGCACCGATGATGGATACGGTGAAGAAAATACATAAATCTTTTCACTGGACGGAGGAAGCAAAGAAGAGCTTCAACATGCTGAAGAAGAAGATCACTGAGCAACCAATTCTGGTTTTTCCAGATTTCAGCAAGACATTCCAGGTCAGGTGTGACGTGAGTGGATTTTCCATTGGAGCGGTCTTAAGCCAAGACAACAAGTCGATCGTGTATTTCAGTGAAAAATTGAATGAAGCAAAGATTAAGTTCTCCACGTATGAAAAAGAATTCTACGCAGTCATACAAGCATTGAAGAAATGGAGGCATTATTTGGTTCCAAAAGAGCTTGTTTTGTACAACGATAATCATGCTTTGCAATTCGTGACTCGACAGGAGAAGTTGAACCAAAAACATGCTAAATGGGTTCAATACATGCAGAATTTTACTTTTGTGATTAAGCATATTTGTGGAACTACTAACAAAGTTGTTGACGCTTTGAGCAGGAAATGTTTGCTTATGCAGGAATTTAGAGTTAAGACTTTGGGTTTTGATAACCTCAAAGAAATGCACGAGGATGATCCAGATTTCAAAGAGGCATATGAGGCATCTGAGAATCCAATTCTCAGGGACAGAAGCCAATGGACAGAGTACATGATCCAGGATGGACTATTGTTTAAAGAAAATCATCTATGTATTTTGAAATGCTCCATGAGGGATAATTTTTTGAAGGAAAAGCACAGCAGAGGATTGGTTAGACACTTCGTCCATGAAAAAACATTCTCAAAGTTGAATGGCTCATATTACTGGCCAAAGATGAGGACAGATGTGAAGAAATTTTTGGACAGGTGTAGAATTTGTCAGCACGCGAAGGGAAAAAGGCAGAACGCAAGGTTATACCAGCCATTACCCATACCCGAAAGGCCGTGGGACGCAATGAGCATGGATTTCATATTAGGACTGCCAAGGACACAGAGGGGATATGATTCAATCTTTGTAGTGGTAGACAGATTTTTAAAGATGGCACATTTCATACCATGCCAAAAAACCAGTGACGCAACTCATATTGCGAACCTGTTTTTCAAGGAAGTCGTCAGACTTCACGGCTTGCCAAGGAGTGTTGGCCCTTGACCAAGTTTTGAGGAATACTTGGTCATATTTGACCACTTTTGGGACTACGACAGCTTGCTAAGGAAGGAGCACAATGCGAAGCGGAAATTAAGGAAGCAAGACCTATTTTTTGGTCCATTTTAGGGTTTTGGGTTGATGTAACGGGAAAGGGATGTCAGCTCGTGGGTTTACCCACTCTTAGGCCCATTTTGTAAGCTATAAATAGGCAATGTAAATAGAGGAAAATAGTAGTAATGTAGTACATCTATGTGATGTATAACTGAAAGCTTAGTGCTAGTAACTAGATCTGTGTGATCGGAGGTATCTTAGAATGCTATGTGCATGAAATCGAAAATCTAAGTGCAAGTTGTTGTAGTCTTGTGCTGAAGAGCAAGGAAGAAGGATCTAGCAAGCTGCGCAGATCTTATGTCCTGTGCAAAGTAAGGGTCATTAAAGCTCTGTGATGTAACTACTTGACAAAGATAATATAAAAAAGACTTTGTGGACGTAGCCCTAGGGTGGGGGTGAACCATGGTAACTGTGTGTATAGTGCTTTGTGCTTTGCTCTAATGTGTTTATCTCTTTTTTGGCTAAGTGCTTGATGTGATTAAGTAGATCTAGTTATGCTTTGTGTTGATGATATATGAATGAACGTTAGATCTGATATATAAGATGTTTAGTGCTTGATCTGTTGAATCTAACCTATATTTCTATGGCTAAGTACTGAATCATCTGTAGTATAAGTATTCACTGCGATGCTCTGTGTTATCTGCGAAGTACCGGACAGGTTAAATATTGATGAAGGATCTATGCTAAGTTCCCTGTAAAAGATATAATAACAGATCAATGTCCCCGCTAAGTTTGCAGACACCTGAGTCCTGCAACCACCCCTGCCTCTACCTCAAGTGAGACTTCATCTACTTCACAGGTGTTACTGAAAGGGCCGATAGTTAGGGTTTTGTTGGTGTGCTCTTGAGCATTGAACCTTGGGTCTACCCCTATGCCAACAAATGGTTCCATTGCCAGGACAGGAACTGTGATTGCTGGGAACAAAAGAAGAAAAATATTTGTGCGAACTAAGATCTGTGCATAGATCTGTTGCCCTAGTGCGGAGTATTCTACTTGACCTACAAAGCTTTGTGCCGAGAAAAAGAGGTCAGATCTGAAGGGAAAAGGCCAAATTTGCAAGAAAGAGGTTGATACCAAAAAAAAGAAGTGATATATGAATTCTCTATGCTTTAAGAAAAGTAAAAGTGGAACTTTCTAAAGGAAAAAGGTCAAATCTGCAGAAAAGAGGTAAGATTTGTAAGCTCTATGCTCTGATAACAGTAAGAATAGTAAAAAGTTTTTAGATTTGGAAGCTTTGTGCTCTGTAGAAGTAAGATATGTGAAATTTTTTGTTTCTAAAGCATGGATCTAGGTATGTTTGATAGATTCTTTCCTAGCTTCAAAACTAGGGCATTAATAGATGAAAGAAAGTTTGATATGAATAGATCTGATAAGTATAGTGATAGATATGTTATACCTATGCATCGAAAGAATGTCTGGACTAACAAGTGGATGCAGGATACTAGAAAGAGTTTTTTGCATGCTAGACACCATGATCCTAGTGCGCAGTACAAAAGGAGTTGGGGAATATCTAAACGAAAGAGAGGATTAACCCTCTATTATAGTTGCAGAAGACCGAGACATCTTGCTAAGGAATGCCCTGGGAGAAGACCTAGTTGCCTCTGTTGTAAGGCTATGGACCATGAAGTATTGGATTTCCCTAGAATGATTGCTATGCTTCAGAAGATGAATATGGAGTAGTCAAACCCTAAAGGAGATCAAGAGACCAAGATTATAGTAGAAATCCATAAAGAATCAGAAAATATATTGCTACAGATAAAGATACCTTGAATGAACACCGACATGTTAGGTTATCAAAGATCTTCAAAGAAAAGGAGCAAAGCGAAGCAAGAATAGGGGACTTTGACATTGACTGTACTCTTGATGAAGAAACACTAGTGAACATTATGCCAGAAAGAACTTGGCAAGCTATAGGAAATCCTTCCATGATCCCTTCCCTAGGAGGAACAAGTTTCTTCATAGGAAAGCTAGTAAACCTATGTGGAAGGCTCACCCGGATACCTATGACTGTCAATGGAACTTCGACAAAGGAAGACTTTGAGATCATTAAATTTGTTGAAGACAGTGCCCCGTTTACCATGCTCATAGGAAAACCTTAAATTGATAGAGAATAAGCCAGACGAAAAGAGGAAGAAAAAGTTTTGGAACAGAAGAAATAAGAGTTAAAATACTTTATGACCAGAAGGATCACGTAGTTGATTGAAGAACAGAAGAGAATATCGCAGATATTTAATATTAGCAACTCCGATGACAAAGCTAAGAGAACACTTGAGGATCCGCAGAAGATCGAGTTACCTATTTTTGATACAGAAGAAGTATTATCAAGGAACCCTAGGAAAGAATTTCAACAGTGTGAAGTAACTAAGACCACAGAAGATAAACATCAGAATGGTAAAATAATTACTGAGACGAAGCTCACGGGGAAGAAGGCTAGGAAGTTAAGAAAGAAAAGGGCTAATACTGTAAGGTTACAAGAGGTTCTAGAGGACACTTCGCAGCAAGAAGAATTGCATAATTGGAGCTTCATCGAGATATCATAACAATGACATAGAGTACTTCGCCATGACGAAGCAATATAGCTGTTAGAACTAATATACCTGTTCGACCGCCGCTCCGAATAGATCAAAAAGCAATTATGGGTTACCACTAGACCATTGGATAGCACCAGAATGGATAGAACAGAGTTAATGAAGGCCCGATGTCAGTTACAAGAAGACCATTTCTGAGATTGCCTACTTAACCCATCACACCATGCACCGAGAATACTTTTTGCTAACTGAGAATTTGAGCGTGAACCTTGAGATTTACTTACCCTGAGATCATTGCCTTACTATTCACTGTAGTCTCTAAATTCCTTTTGCACCCGAGCTAGCTGACCCAAGTTTGTATGTCAGACGAGCTCAACGCAGCTGAGAAAATTGTTGAAGAAGTTCTAATTGATTTAATGACTTAGAGAGTCATGTCATAACATGAAATGTCTACAAGTGTATAAGCATCATCCTCGAGCACACTACCAGCTTCCCCCTCCACTGCTCGAGCAGGACCATCCCAACCGCCTTTGGAAAGACGATCTAAGCTCAGAAACGACTTTGCCACTGTGAAGATGATCCCAACATCTTGCCTAAATATATCCCACCACTAAGCGGAACAGTGGATTGAGACACTGTACCCAGAGACTTCAACTATGATGTAGTCACTGCATACCTCCTGAAAGGGGCGCGTGCAGTTCATGCTGACCAAGAGAAGCTCACCACGCTGAAATTTAGTGATTTTAACTTTGGAGATCTCAAGGTTTACAGTATGCTAGCCCCTCACAAGTACTTGACTATTACAAAAGGAAATAACCCCAAGATTGTACCGCAGTAATGGACCCATAACCTTGTGAAATCAACCCTCCTTAACGTAATGAAGATTCCACATTTTGGGAGGCATCAAGAATTAAATGTATTCGTTATACTTTTGTTGTCTTGCTACCACGGAGGATACCTATGGTTGGACCGCCTCATCACTGTGGATCTGATTCTGATCAATCGGATCACTGGGATAAGAATGCAGGGCCCTGACCCACGGGAATTTTACCCTGGAAAGACTGCAGATCGCAATCTCACTCAATGAATAAAAGACACATATGGTGATCTGGAGAAAGGCACGGGAGGTTACAAGGTAGCCTCCATTGAGAATGCAGCAATGCACTTTGGTTTCCAACTGATCACAGGAAATTTAGTCCTAAAAAATAGACCTACATAGGCAACCAGATTTGTAGTTGACCATGCAGGGAAGTGCACGGAGGGACTACAAATGAACTGGGAAAAATACCTTATAAATCAACTAGATCTTGATTGTAGACAAGCGCAGGACCAAGGGTATGAGTTCCACTTTAGCTAGTTGCTATTACTCATCACTTTCATTGCTTGGGAACTGCCCGAGGGAGCCACTTTTCCGGATATCGAACCCTTCGAACCACTGGCCGCGAAGTTTTGGACGTTGTGGTACTCCAACAACATGAAAAAACAATGGCAGTCCAATGTCATCTTCTATGCTTACTACACTCAGTTGAAGAATTCCATTCAGTCTACACTGTGCATCACACCCAACACACTTCATAGGTTTATACCTTTGATGAAATTCAGTGCAAATCATCACTTCACCTAAATCACAGCGCGCGCAGGTGAGCACAAACAACAAATCCATTCATATTACAAGCTGACAGAAGATGACTTGAATGAGATTACCAAAGAATGGTCGGTAGACCTCCTTGTTGTAGCAGACCCCACAGAGATGTCCGACGTAGATATCCCTGAAGCTATGCCGGATAAACCAGGACCACGCAAGACTAAGAAGGATGTGGAAGTTCAAGATATCCACAACACATCCACAAAGAATGCTTCACTCTCACCTGTGAAGGGAGGTGATGATGAAGAACTAGGGGGTACAGAAGTTGAGCAGAACAAAGGTGAGGTTACTCCGCCTAGAGACGAGGAAGATCCCTCCAAGAAAAGGAAGATTACCCCACCAAATCCCTCATCCCGAAAGAAATATAAGGCCAACCAAACCACACTTAAAACTACCCTTACCCTGGATGATTTCGACTTCTTAATTGTTGCACTGAATGATGTTTCACT
>JASDQU010263540.1:3273-15478 GCA_032191745.1 Picea mariana | reverse complement strand
TGAAGACAGAGACAACAACAGCGGTGGTTTTCTCCCGATTTGGGTTTCCACCTTAAATCCTGGTGTTCATGTGTCCTATTCATCTGTGTTAGTTTATTTTGTTGAATTACTGTTTAAAAGACATCTGATGAATGAAGAAATCCATAATAAGATCTCTGGATGCATTACTGTTTTCGTAAGAATATACAACAACTGATCTCTATAAAGTAGACTAAGATTTTTCAGTGAAAGAAAAGTTAAAAATCTATTGATAGTTCAAAATACTGATTCACCCCCCCTCTCAGTATTTCTCAACACTTTTCTCTACTAAAAGTCGAGTTAGAAGAGGCAAAGAAAATAGAGGACATTCTAAAACAATAGTTATTAGAGAAGAAAGCGAGGTGTGAAGCCTTAGAAGAAGAGATAGTAAAAACAAGAAAAGAGATGGAGAAGTTTAAGGCATTGTATCACCAAAATCTGTCAAGTATTAAAGTTTCAGAAGGATTAATATCCATTCTAAATCAACAAAGAAATCCAAAGTTTAAAGATGTCTTGGGGTATGAAGAAGGATAAAGTAGTGATCATCCAAGTAATACAGAACCCATCAAGTTTATCAAATCCTCAATCATTGTCAACAATCACTCTACAGAAACAAAGAAAGAAAATCAGAAAGCAAGAAGGAATGAAAGAAAAAGTACCAGAACCGAATCTGTAGATCAAAGAAACTATCAACATGAAAGAAATCAACCCATTCAAAGAAGACAGACTTTTTCTAGGTACAAAGGATTCTTCTATGGATATTGCTTTTTCTGTTTTAATTTTGGTCACAAAGCTATAACATGTTCTTTAATATTTAGATATGAGCAATCAAGATACTCAAGGAATAATTGTCTGCCACAACAAAGATTGAGACAACCAAGTAACAAACAACCACATACTACAAATCATGTGATGGCTGGGGAAAGGATGCAGGTTAAGCACAACAACAGTTATGAGCATAACAGTTGCTATGATCTGCTATTCAGTGAACCATAATGTTACATCTTCCATAATTGTGGACATAAGGCTGCATATTTTCGCTTAAGGAATTATAAGCCAGATTTGAATCCCACTACTAAAAATTTCAAGGTTTGGAAGAAGAAAGAAGATGACAAGTGTGGACTCGTGTTATCAGCCCAAAGACAAAATAATCCTTGGTATATTGATAGTGGATGTTCCAAACACATGACTGGAGACAAAAGTAAGTTTATAACTTTAAGTGAAAGCAAATCAGGGAATGTAACTTTTGGAAATGATGCACCAGGAAAAATAAAAGGTAAAGGAATGGTAAGTCTGAGTAATAGAAAAGGAAAAGCACAAGATGTGTTGTTTGTATATGGTATGAAACATAATCTACTAAGTGTCAATCAAGTTTGTGACAGAGGATGTGAAGTTGTTTTTACTTCTAAAGATTGTAAAATAAAATCTGTGAATTTAGGACAATTGGTTGCAAAAGGGATAAGAACAGAAAACAATGTCTATGTGTTAAAAGAAGAAAAAGAAGAATGCCACTTAAGCAAGTATGATGAAATTTCGATATGGCATAGGAGGCTTGGACACTTAAATTTTGATCATATAATGAAGCTCAAAAACAGTGGGGCAGTAAAGGATCTTCCAAAGATATCAAATCCAAATGATTATGTTTGTAAACCATGCCAAATAGGAAAGCTTACTCGAACATAGTTCAAATCTAAAAACTTTACTTCAACAGAAAAACCTCTCCAGTTAGTACATATGGATTTATGTGGACCATCAAGAAAACAAGGTACAGGAAAAGAAAACTATTTTATGTTGATTATTGGTGATTATTCTAGACTAACATGGGTTTCATTTTTGAAGGAAAAATCTGAAGCATTTGAAAAATTCAAAGTGTTTAAGGCTCTGACTGAGAATCAAACAGGAAAAAGATTGAAGGTAGTAAGGTCTGATAGAGGAGGAGAGTTTAGTTCATGGAACTTCAAAGAGTTTTGTGATAAACATGGAATCAAATGAGAATACATTATTCCAAGGACTCTGCAGCAAAATGGAGTAGTTGAGAGGTAGAATAGATCAGTTCAGCAGATGGCAAGATTAATGATGAATGAAATGAATATACCTTAGACATATTGGGTGGAAGCAATTCATACAACTGTTCATATCCTTAACAAAGCTCATCTCAGGCCACACAGTGACAATACTCCTTATGAATTATGGTTTGGAAGACCTGCATCAATCAAGCATTTTAAAGTCTTTGGGAGTAAATGTTATATCAAGAATAATGATGAAAACATTGGAAAACATGATGACAGGGTTGATGAAGGTATATTCTTAGGTTATGCTACAAATAGTAAAGAATACAGATGCTATAATAAAAGGATGCATAAATTTGTTGATTGTATCAACATAAAAGTTGATGAAGAAATTTCAATACAAAATGTAAGCAGTGTTTAACCAAGCATAGAAGATATAGTTGAAGATGAATATGAACAGGTCCAAGGATCAGAAAGAGAATAAGATGAATCAGATGAAGAAATGAATATTCAGGCTAACACAAATCCACAGAAAGAAAAAAAACCACCTCTCAGAATTATTAGAAAGAATCATCCTAAAAATCAGATAATTGGAGATACAAATAAAGGAGTTCAGACGAGAAGGAAATTGATTAAAGACTCGGAACAATCTCAGGTTTCTTTTTTATCTATGATTGAACCTAAAAATTTTGATGAAGCCAACCTGCATGATGATTGGATTAGAGATATGAATGAAGAGCTTGATCAGATTGAGAAAAACAATACTTGGGAGCTTGTTCCTAGACCGGAAGATAAGAATGTAATAGTCTCCAAATGGGTGTTCAAGAATAAAATTAATGAAAAAGGACAAGTTGTTAGGAATAAAGCCAGATTGGTCTGTAAAGGGTATGCACAAGTTGAAGGACATGATTTTGATGAAACCTTTGCACCAGTGGAAATATTGGAATCCATAAGAATGTTTCTTGCATATTCATGTCATTAGAACTTTAAAGTGTATCAGATGGATGTTAAGTCAACATTTCTTAATGGAGATCTAGAGGAAGAAGTATATATGGAGCAACCTAAAGGATTCTCATTGACAGATAATCCTGACTATGTCTGCAAACTAAAGAAGGCTCTATATGGACTGAAACATGCAACATGAGCTTGGTATTATAGAATGGAAAAATGTTTACAAGACAAAGGGTTCAATAAAGGTACTGTTGACAACAATCTCTACATTAAGTCTAAAGATGATAATTTACTAGTTATTTTGGTTTATGTAGATGAAATTATTTTTGGATGTACTAATGATTCTTTTGTCCAGTGGTTTTCTAACTCTATGCAAACAAAATTTGAGATGTCCATGATAGAAGAACTGCCATATTTTCTTAGTTTACAAGTAAATCAGAGTTCTACAGGAATATTTATCTCTCAAGAAAAATATTTGAAAGAGATGTTGAAGAAATTTTAGATGGAATATTATTCTCCTGTTAGTACACCTATGGTGGTCAGTTGAAAACTCATTAAAGATGATATTTCACGTGATGTTGATAAAAGGACATATCGATCAATGATAGGCAGTCTTCTATACATCACAACATCCCATCCTGATATAATGCAAGCTGTTGGAGTGGTAGGTCATTATCAGTATGCTCCTAAACAAAGTCATTTAGTAGCTGTAAAAAGGATATTCAAATACTTCAAGGGCACAATGACCTATGGTCTGTGGTATCCTAGAAATCTGAATATTCAGTTAACTGTTTGTTCAGATGTTGATTGGGAAAATTGTGTGGATGAGAGAAAGAGCACCAGTGGAGGTGCATTCTTCCTAGGTGACTCGTTGGTAGAATGGATTAGTAAGAAGAAGGGATCTATTTCCTTATCAACTACAGAGGCAGAGTACATTGTTGCTGCTACTTGTTGCACTTAGATTTTATGAATGATCCAAGATCTTGCATATTTGAAGGTAAATTATACTGATCCGATTACAATTCACTATGATAACACCAGTGCCATTAGCATCTCCAATAATCTCATTCTTCATTCCAATACTAATCATATCCAAATAAAATACCATTTTCTCAGAGAACAATTTACAAACAGAGTTGTTCCGATGAATTATATTCCTTCCACAAAACATATAACTAATGTATTTACTAAATCGTTAATAGCGACCCCTTTTGGATATCTTTGTTAGAAGTTGGGGGTTATAACTTCTTTTGTCTAATTTGTTTACCTGGTTAGGGGGAGTACTTATTGAATATCTGATGTATTTCTAAGATGCTCATAATTGACAGGGGGAGTATGTACTGCAACAGATCAGGGGGAGCATGTTTCTTCTTTGACATTGATGCCAAAGGGGGAGAAAGTGTGGTAATGGTAAGAATGCTATAGTGGTATGGTTGGATGTCCAGGCAGAGTAGTGTTAGTGTTCAGGTTCTTCAAGGTTTCCATCAATGCCAAAGGGGGAGATTGTTGGCATATTTATTACAGACATAAGGCAGAGTATTTGTTTGTCATTAATGGCAAGCTCAACCCGACGATGATGAACAAGCGAAAGTGTCAAGACCAACAACGTAGCGATGATGACATGGAAAGATTAGAAGCATAAGCTCAGGAGGAAAAACAACAGTGATCATTGGATCACCCATCCTGAATTCTCGATGGCTATCAGATCTGAATTAAGATAGGAGGAGTGCACAGAAGAGGAGAACAGATCTCAAGCATTATATTTGAGCATGAAGACTGACCATCGTYGGATCCAAAAGAAGGAGCATGATCTTGAAGTACAAGATGAAGCAGACTTACAAAGTCCCAAAAGCAGGAGGACTGTTGATCCAAGAAGGACATGTGGTGAAAGATCAGGGCATGAAAAAGGCTATGTTTCGGAGTTTCACATATCGAGAAATCCAAAAGGAGGAGGTACACTAACCCCTCAAACTTGTGATATGCGAAATCACGATAAACAATCCTGATCGTTGGATGAAGAATACACATGGCGAGAGGTCAGATTTTCACTGACTAGAAATTCAAAGGAAGGAGGATCTCTATCCTTTGAAATCATGAAATGAGAAACCGTGATTCAATATGAGTCGTTGATCAAGGGAGAGCGTGGACCGTTGATCTGGCTCCATTTCAGAGTTTTGGTGATCGTGAAATGGAGAGTCAAGATGCATCATCATAGGATTCTCAAAATTATGAGTCGTGAAAGAGCTTTATGGATATGTGCTTGGTCATAGCCGTGGGCATGTGAAGGAAGGAGATTGCAAGTTGCAAGGCTCCATTTCATGATTGGGAGTTGGAAGAGTCAGATTGACTCGCAACAAAATTCACGAAACAAAAAATTGCATAGTGCCTGTTGGTGTAGCCGGTGGTCACTAAAAGGGAAGGTACTAATTGATAAGCCCTATTTTTGGAGATCGACACATGTAGAGTCAAGAAGCCTCACCACAAAATATCTGAAATGCGAAATGTGAAATCACTTTCTGATTAGCCTGTGGTCACATCCAGTGGGCACATGGGATAAACGTGAGATCCTGCAGATGTAATCCAACGGTGATGGTGAATTGGGAATCTGATCGAAGGGCTATTGTTCCCCTTCATGATTAATTGTTCAGTTATGATTCAGTTAGCTGAACTGAATCATGATTCTTGAATGGTTGGCAATTCAGTTGCTGAGTCATTTTTTCCCAAGGAGATTCGAGGTGTAACTGAAGAGGTTGGTGTGGATAAAAAGGAATATGTAGTGATTGTGTATGGTGAGTTGTTCTGACTGAAGAATTATTTGAACTGTAGAAAGGTAAAATTACAGTATGTGCAGTGTGAAGAAAACTCAGAGATGAGGAACATAAGATGAACAAAACATAATAGGTGAAGAGAGAAGAATGTGCACATATCAAAGAGAATTATAAGAATAGAGAAAGAACAGATAGAAAGAGACAACAATTCAAGCCAAGTATGAACAAATAAGAAGAATAGTGAAGCAGATAAGAATTGTAGAACAATGAAGAAATGGTAAGAATTGTTATATCTGTATTGTTGGTTATTCAGTCATTTATTTATAATAATGGAGGTAGGGTGGTGCTAGGGAGGACTGTAGTCCTCTGTTGTTCAAGTTGGTGCTTGAAAACTGTAAGTTGAAGCTTCCATCTAGTTGTGGCTAGAAAACAGGGTGGCAGGGTCATGCTCGGGAAAACACGGAGTTTTCTGTATACAAGTTGGTGTTTGTATAAATCCAGTTGGTGCTGGAACATTTAGGGAGTTGATGCTTCCTTCTAGTGGGTGCTAGAGAAATCAGAGAGTTGGTTCTCTCAAACAAATTGGAGCTTGTAAAATAGAGGTAGTAGCCTCACATTGAGTTGGTTCTCAATTATAGATGATGTACATAGCTTAAAAGACATCCTATCATTTCGAAGAAGAAGAGGTTTTCTCCTTTTATGGGTTTCCTCATGAAAATATGTCTCTGTGTATATATTATGTATGACTAATGCTCATTATTTATGTTTTGCATATGTTGTATAATATTGATAGTCACTTGGAGAAGATTAAAAATGGTTTAATAGAATCAATATTGTTTAAGCATAGTAACAACTGATTCACCCCGCCCCCCCTCTCAGTTGTCTTATTAATTTCAATAGAAGGATGGGTCGTGGAGACTCTGCATTGACTATTGTCAATTGAACAAGGCAACGATCAAGAATCAATATCCATTGCCAAGGATTGATGATCTATTTGATCAGATGAAGGATGCAATGGTGTTTTCAAAGATCGGATTGAGATCAAGGTATCACCAGCTATGGATCAAGGAGGATGACATCCCGAAGACCGCCTTTCAGATGAGTTTTGGACATTACAAGTTTATTGTTTTACTGTTTGTACTGACGAACTCCCTAGGGGTATTTATCTGTTTTATGAACGGGGTGTTTCGCGAATTATTGGACAATTTCATCCAAGTATTCATTGACGATATTTTGATATATTCTCGGATGATGGTGGAGCATAAAGAGCACTTGCGCTTGGTGCTACAGTATCTTTGAGAGAACAAATTGTTTGAGAAACTGTCTAAATGCTTGTTTTATCAATCAAAGATTCATTACTTAGGGCATGCCATCTCTGACAAAGGTATCACTATGGATCCAACAAAGGTTGAGTCTATTACAGAATCTCCTGTGTCGATGAATTTCCCCGAAGTGTGTAGCTTCATGGTTTTAGCAAGATACTATCGATAGTTTGTCGAGGGTTTTTCGAAGATAGCAAATCTGATCACAGAATTGTAGAAGAAGAACAAGAAGTTTGTTTGGACTGAGAGATATGCGGAAGAATTTTGGAGGCTCAAGGAGCTACCGACAACAACACCAATATTGAAGGTCCCTGACATGGATGAAAAATTCTTGGTATGCATTGACTCTTACAAGGAAGGCTTAGGCTGAGTCTTGATGCAAGATGGTCGAGTGATCACTTACATATCGAGAAAGTTGAGAAGGAATGAGGATAAATATGCAACACATGATTTGGAGTTGTTATCCATTGTTTATGCCTTGAGAGTTTGGAGACACTACCTTATTGGGCAAAAATTTGAACTAATGACAGACCACTGTGGTCTACAACACATCTTTATGCAAAGCGACTTGAATGCGTGACAACGAAGTTGGTCAGAATTTCTTAGTGAGTACTATTTTGAGATTACTTACATAAAAGGAGCAATGAATAGAGTGGAAGATGTGTTGAGTCAAAGACAACACATCTTTTTAGTGATGCCTCTTCAGAAAAATCTATGGGAAAAGATCCTAACTTTATAGCGCGACGATGAATGGTACAAAGAGATCAAGGATTTTATCGGACAAAACACAATGATGTTAACCAAAATTTAAGGGATTTGCTATGGACAATGATGGATTATTGAGTTTTAAAGGTCGAATTTATGTACCACCCAACAACGAGTTGAGAATTTTTATCCTAAATGAGGATCATAAAGTAGTGTACATGGCTCATCCTGGAGTCATGAAGATGAGGGAACACCTTAAACCCTTATTCTTCTAGAAAGGAATGAAGGAAGGCATAGTCAACTACATGTCAAGATGTTTAGAATTTTAGTAGGTGAAGGCTAAACATAGACATCTGGCAGGATTAATAAAACCACACACTATTCCATAATCGAAATGGGAGGTCATTTCGATGGATTTCATTGTTGTATTTCCACTAATGGCGAGGAGACACGACTCAATTTTTGTAGTAGTCGACACTCTGACAAAGAGTGTTCATTTTATTCCTATGCATATGACATATCAGGCACCTGACATAGCTAGAGTTTTCATTAGTGAGCTTGTGAGGTTTCATGGCATTCCTAAGAGGATAATATCCGATAGAGGATCGATGTTTACAAGACGATTTTGGACTAGTTTCCAAGAGGCCTTGGGAACCCAACTTAACTTTAGTACCACATATCACCCAGAGATAGACAAGAAAACCAAAAGAACAAAAAAATTCTTGGAGATTATGTTGTGTATGTACATTATTGACCAACAAAAGAATTGGGAAGATTTCTTTCCACTGGTAGAGATTGCATACACCAACATTTATCAAAGCACCATTAAGATGGCACCTTTCGAGTTTCTTTACGGGAGACCTTGTCAAATGCCTTTGAGTTGGGATTGACTTGACGATAGGGTCCTGGTGGGACCAAAAGCGATTCAAGAAATGGAAGATCAAATGAAAACAATAAGACAAAGTATCAAGGAAGAACAAGATCAACAAAAGAGTTATGTTAATGTGCATCGTGTTGACCGTAGTTACGAAGTTGACGATTGAGTCTTCTTGCAGGTGAAACCGCATAAGAGTTTGATCAAGTTTGGAAAGGGTGATAAAATCTCTCCTAGGTTCATGGGACCTTTCAATATTGTGGAAAAGAAGGGGCCCATGGCCTATCGACTATCCTTTTCTGATTCTTTGAATCGTATGCACGATGTTTTTCACGTATCTATTTTGAGGAATTATGTTAGTGATCCTACACATGTTATTGACATGAGTTCCGTGTAGGTATCAAACAAGGGTGCTCTTACGGCAGAGCCAATATGCATCCTGGACCATCGCATTTGACAGCTTCGGGTCGAACAATAGATCAGGTCAAGGTCCAGTGGGACAACTATAGTTCACACTCGACAACCTGGGAGGACGCATATGATATGCGTCAACAGTTTCCATTTTTGTTTGATAGCTAGTCATATTATATTGTGATACACTTTATTTCTACACTTACATACTGTGAAACTTCATGATGAAGTTTAAAAAAAGAGGGGGTGTATGTAACATACCTCTCTTCCACACATTAAGTGGACTTGTTCTTTGAGGACACTTGCATGCAAGTGATTCAGTTCTTTTTACGATTGGTTGTTGTGATTATGATTATGAGATATTGTGGATTTGATGATATGTTATTTTTTTGTATTTACATAGATAGGTGCTATTGACTAGGTTCTCATGAATGTGCAGGACTCTAGATGTTGAGGATGTTGAGGCATCGATAAAACCCCTTCGACTCTAGATCGAGTCAGGGAGAGGACTGTTAGGGTTTGAATGTTGTTGATGTGACATATGTACATATGATTAGATATTATGATGTTGATTATTATTGCTGACATGATTTGTTGATGGATGCAGGCTGATGATATCTTTCCAAATAGACTCACATTTGGAGTAAAGAGGTCATGCACGACAACTAGAGACATCGAGGGAGAGGTGTGGCAGCAACCCTACCATAGCCTAATATCACTCATGTCATGGCTCAAACTGTAGGTTAATGATTACCTAGTTCAAGAGACTCGCGATGCCATGAGGGAAGACTGTGAAAATTGCTCACGATGATTCTAAGGGGTGCACAATAATGAGGGGTCCTTATTCCTTAGTGTCCCTTAGTCTCCCACAAGATCACTTGAATGAGTATTGAATCTAGGGGTTTGATGTCTACCAAATTCAGTCAAGAGGCGAGTAGCACCCTTGGAGAACGTAGTGCATCTTGAAGGGCACATCGCACAAAGAAAATGGAAAGAGGAAAGTGACACCCTTGGAGCACGTAGTGCATCTTGAAGGGAATGTCATGCAAAGAAAATGGAAAGAGGCAAGTGGAACCCTTGGAGAACATAGTGTGTCCTGAAGGGCACGTCACGATTTTAAATAGTAAGTTAATAAACTTAGTGCCTAGAATCTATGCCTCCTTAGGATCTGGTCGACCTTAAATAAATGATGTGATAAGTAAAGTTTAATAACTAAAGTTCCCTTAAAAATTGTTGCCCAGCCTAGTGAAATTAAAACCTAGGTCTAAGTAGAACATGTGGATAAATAAAAACTAAATAAACATGTAACAAGAAGGCGGGTAAGAAATTCAAACTTTAATTATTAGAGTAAAAGTTATAATGGAGGATTAAATTTATTAAAAGGGTAAATGGTTGTCTTTATCTACACTTGATAGATTGATTTTTAGTTAAAAATTAAAAAGGGTGAAACTTAAAAGAAAAGGAAACTTAAAGAAAAGGGGAAACTTAAAGAAAAAGGGGAATGTCCAACTTAGTAAGGAATCTATCCTTTGGGACTTTCTATTTATGAACTCAACTAGGAATTAAGTAAGGCATAAGTAATTTAGGAATTGTAAGGGAATATTGGGACACCGAGGAGCGTTTTTAGGAACGCTTTTAGGTGGGTGAGGGAAATATACATATTCAATTAATTAATAAATTGATTTTTTGGTGCAACTAGGGGATCAAGCAACATGTGTACGGGGGATGTTTTTCCTAATTAAATAAATGAAAAAGGAAACTGATGAGGGTTTTGGAAACTAATGAATAATAAACTATATAAAAAATATGGTGGAGGAGGATTATGGATCACATCTGGCTTGCGTAACGTTACATTGCTGAAATTTCATCTGGACTGAACTTTCTCTTGTGGGAGTTGGGATACCCAGCTCAGGTAACAAGTGGTAGCTCGAACTTGCAAGGCAAGATGGGTGATATAATTCTATGGTATTGTGTGTGTGGCCCCTTTGTGGCTCTAGGGGCTCAGGGGGAAAAAGAGTACCCCTAGCGTTGGCTGGGAGGTATTGGTGAGGTCTCATCGGTTGGCATGACAGAGTTGGACGGAGCGCGAGCATGGGACAGTCACTTTTGGTTCATTGCATTTGGCTACAGTACGCTTGCGCATAATTTTTATTAAATAATAGCTTAATTTCTTGTTCATGCATTTCTTTATTGTCTAAAGCTTGCTTGTGTAGATGTTAAAAAAAAGACTTGTTTAGTTATGCATATGCATTTTTATTTGGGCGATAGTGCGATGTGTGAAATCGCAAAAGGGTCACTCAATTTATGTTTCTGAGATTTGTTTTATTACCTCGTTTCATTGTAGTTTCTGGTTCTGGTTGGTATTATTATTGCATTGTAATATTACCGAGGAAGACTGTGTTTTGGTTCTCGGGCCATTATTTTATTTCATTTTTCATTTTTATTGTTTTTAATACAAGGAAATTGTGTTTTTATCTTATGTTCTTATCCTTTAAGTTATTAGTACGTGCCTGAGTAGTCGACCAAGAGACGAATCTATTGTCTTTCACTCCGGTGTTAAATATATAGATTCAAATGCCCTGCTTTCATGTGCATGGATAATAAGTGAAGGATAATTTCTCTGCCCAACCAATTCCTTACTGTGTACCAGGAAATTTCCTCCTTATTGCTCAATGATTTTTGTCGTATTTACTCAACCTATTTCGTTCTTCATACCTTCTCTGCATTGATGGGGTGTAAACCTATGTTATTTTCCTTTGCTTAGCCATATTTTTGTCCTTTCCTTAGAAAATTCATGTTACCCACCCAACAATTTATTGGGCATGATTCATTGCGCTTATTTACTATATTTTTACCTTCTGCATGAATGAATTTTGTGGTTACTATATATATATATTTATTACTATGCTTCCTCATGATGATTGTGACAGTCAGGTGATTTATTTACTCTGCTTACTGTATCTATTCACTGCAGAGTAAGAACAAGATTCTAATAACCCTTGAAGCTCGTTGCCAATTGTTAATCTATTCAGTTTAGTTTAGTACCTGATTGAATGGTCTGGTTTTATTATATTTCCATCAACGCTCTGCATTTGAGTAAATTAATGGCTTTTGATCTGAAAATAGAAGGCTGACTTGTTATGCTAT